>JAQFYJ010000777.1:0-11474 GCA_034694685.1 Isotoma anglicana | reverse complement strand
AGAGAGATAATAAGAAATGTTTACCTCCACCGTTCTTGTAGCAAAGGTATGGAAATCGCCAAACATTAGCTAAATCGACGGCGAACCCAATGACCGAAAGTAGAAAGTCCACTTTCTTTTCCCAAGTTTCTCTCTCACCATCAGCAACTGTGAGTGGGAGGACACCACTGCCTCGAGCTGAGTGGCTTATCACCACGTGCTGTTCATCCGGGTACTCCTGACTTGTTTGACTGTTCTGCCCTTTCGTTGAAAGTTGAGTACCCGTGTCATTATCAGGAGAACGACTGCTCTCCATGTCCCCTATTGCAGGGTCAGACGATGGTGAATCCTCGTCTTCCACGGGCGCACCACCGCCACCACCACCAGCAGGATCTTTAGAAATCCCACCTCGCCCCATCTTAACAACCTCTTGGTCCATATTCCAATGAGCCCTTTCAAGGAACAAGTTCTCCTTGAAATCTCATCTTACTTCTTTTTGCAGGTAGGTTCGTAGAAATTCTCAGCCAGCTAACCGATGCGTCCAAAGATGAAACTCAATATGATCCTTAAGAATCCTCGTTTTAAAATTGTATGACTGGATAATCTTATTCCCTAATTTCTTGAACTTCTGGTATTCTGGATATTTGATGTTAATTTACTTACATGCTTGCAGCACAGATAGTAAACATATAATTTCATGGATTAATGAATTACTTTCAGCGTTTCCCTTTGATCTAATGCTGTGGTAGTTTTAGTGTCTAAAACATCCAAAGTACGAGAAGTTACTTATACTTGATGTGCTCTTGTGATCTCCCGTCTGCGTTGGGATGCAAGGGTCTTTTTAAGTTGAATTCCCCAAATGAAGGATACTCAAACTTGTATACGATACTTAGGATAAGAATACCACAAAGATTTCTCCTTTTCCATGCTTTTCCTCTTTCAGTTCCAGTTTATTGTTTTCCCACTGGGTATTAAAATCTTGGGCCTACATAGATTTACTACCCTCTGTCTGATTTTCTTACTATACTATACTATTAGTACTACAGTATAGTCAGCAATGGTTAGGATAACGAGTAGAGGATTCCAGTAATAGGGACTGTTACTGAAAACGTATACCTAGTGTATTCAATCAATCAATTATTGTTTGAGTCAGTGTCTAGGTTTCGGTCTTGTAATAAGAAAGTTTATCCATGAGGGAGGTTGTCTTGTGACTCAAGCACATTTGGAGGTTGTTGGGTGAGGTAGAAGTGCTGACTTACTGCAAAGAAAGAAAATATGAACATTTAATATACATTTTGGCATTTTAAATCAGGGAAAACTTTATTTAAAAAGTCATTTGAAAGAAAACAGATAATTGATAGTGAACGCATGGGTTTGACCTTGCACTTTCAAAATTGTAAGTAAATTTGACTTGCTTTAAAGTTGGAGTATTCATGCAGAGATTTCAATTCTTAACTATTAAATACTTATATACAGTAGAGAAACAAAGCTTATTTTAAAGAAAGATGTATGCAAGACGCGTTTGAATATAAAAGGAACAGCAGCAACCGTTTTATTATTACTTAGTGAAAATTCAAGTACAGAAGGGAGCTGAGTCGCTGAGTGTTTTAAAAAATGAGCACCTTGGAGGAAGTGCAGAAGAACTCCATTGGTATAAAACAGTTGATGAGTGCTATTCTTTCATATGGGTACATTACGAACCAACCACATCTGTACATTTATTAAGAAACATTTAGGCAGACATCAACAGAATAGATTACATACAACAGTTGGATAGAGTGAATGCTGTTTAACCTGAAAAATGGTTACTTCACATTACAAAGAATAGAAATGGGTTGAAAGGTTTTGTTCTTGAAAGTCTTGGTTGTGGGTAAAAGGGTAAAATAATGGCGATTTGGCAATGATGATGGTAAAAGTGATGATGATGGTGGTGGTGGCTGGCATCAGTCAGTAGTAGTTTGATGAGATGGGATGGGTAGCTTGGGTACATTACACCAAGTGAAAGTGAACATTTCGAATCATAGAAAGAGAAAATAATTCTAAAATTTTGGAAAGGACGGGAAATTAAAGCTAATAATCAGCACTGTTGAGTGTTCCTTGCTTTGGGAATATGGAAAGGAAAGGTTCGGGTCCTCAGCAGTACCAACCAGCTACTATAGAACAGTTACAAATGATATTGAATATTATGATGATGATGACAGTAGGAGACTCTCTTTTCCTAGTGAAAATTGAAATGATTTATATTTATGATTATCAAGAAATGGAAATTCATTCTTCCAAAGCCTACCTACCACTACCAACCACTTTGACATGCTAAAACCAACCTTACATGAAAAACTAGACTAGAATGCATGAAGGCACTCATACATTATCATTGTGTGTAAGGAGAAATATAAGGAAGGGCAGAAATTGAGGCTAGATGACTAGGCTAGAAGAACGGACGGGACGGATGATGTATCGCATGTCCAATCTACTCTTCATATAATTTACAATATTTCTCTCAAGTGAAAGCTAAAGGTGAGAGATGACACTTTCATATAAAATTGACTAGGACACACAAAATCAGTCAGGATTTGATACTGTTCTGAGAATTAAATAGAATTTGTCCCTGATTTCCTACAAATGGCTCCCCCGCCACAATCCACTATTAATTTTACTATGTAATAATTATGAATTGATCAGAGTGACCATTTTGCACTTATTGCGATAGATAATTACATTTAACTAATCAACTGCAAATCTATTTTTTAAAGTGTAGATGATCATTTTTCGTGAATGATTCCAAAGGTTTGATCTATCACTAAGTCCTGAGTAACATGATGCTTAGCTAGAAGCTATAGCTTCACGAAATTAAAGACGTTAAAAGAATTTCAATATAAGTTGGAAACTTTCATAATATTATGCAACTAAAGACCTGAGTCCCCAATTTTGTCTCAGGGGGCACATCGAGACAGGGAAAGTCAACTATGGAGAAAACCGACAGATTGTGGTTAAAAAAGGTTAAAATACATATATTATTTTTAGGCCGACGATATGAAATATTTCCTTATAAAAAATTATTAAAACGCTACAAGCCCTGTCGCCTCAATAATTTTGATTTTCTCTCATTTCACATTCATTTTGCGTCCCTGTCTGTGTCAAGCTTCGACTGTCGACTGTACTTTTATTTTTCACCCACCAAGTAAATACTTTTTCCTTGCCTTGTGAGTTATATTTCAACCTGATTGTTCCTTCCAGAGAAAGTGAGTGTAACCTAAAATTGAATTAAGCTGCACTTTTACTTCTATTTTGTCTATCTATCTTTTCTCGATTATTAGTTAGTTAGTTAGTCAGTTCCATTTACTCCTCGACCTCAATAATAAAGTTGACATGACTTGATTTCACGCTCCGAAGCCGAACCAGCACCAATGCCAAAAAATAATCGAGCTAACAATGCCTAACATAATAACTTATAGAAATATAGCTACAATTCTTTTCAGCTTTCCATCTTATGCAGTGCTATATGCTTAGAATATCTCTCTTCATTGTTTTTAAATCAATTTCAGAAGAAAAAAATTATTATATAAATGTGTTGCAATATTTTGCTCTGTTGTCATGTAATAAAAGCATACATAACTATCAATTGACAACTTAAATATAAAAAAGATCTCATCAAAAAAGTGAAATTATACCCATAGCCATAAGTGGACTAATTTTTCTTTCACAAAGAGAAGTGAAACGTCAACCACTACATACGGTGTTGCTTAAAATAGGACAGGGCAGAAAAGAAAAGGGAAAATAAAGAAAGCAATCATGTCATGGGGAGAAAGTCCATTTAGTCTCGATCTACCCCATTCTCATTCACTACAGATCGTTGTTGGTCTCACCCCAACGTATCTTCTATATTAAGGAAAGCTATTTTGTAACTACTTTAAAAGCAAGATTTTAATTATAAATGACCTAAAAGACAGAAAGCCTTAAAAAAATTATTACAGCCGTTGTTATACAGATTTATTCATTACCTGTTGCTCGAGATCCCGTAAGGGGAGTTTGATACGATGAAGTATTCAGTTATTTGTAACCGATGCACAATGAGAGACTTTAAGCTATGAAAATATTGAGAAGTTGAAGCTTTCACTGACATTTAATAATAACGTGTTATCAGGACGAGGACAGGCGTTTCGAAATCAGTTTTGAAATCAGTAGTAAAAACAAAGCATCTCTTGTCGCACCACGTTTGGCTCTGAAGTTTCACACTGACCTCCGACAAAGTATTAGAATGAGAAGAAAAGGTATTGTTCGGATTAAAAGTAAGGAAATACTTACAACAAATGGTGACAGTAGAATAGTGTCAAAAGTCAAGGGAGTCGCTTTGAATTGAAGCGAGAGAAAGATGAGAGTGTGTAGAAGTGGTTGTTGAAGATTCAGTTGTGCAGTGGGACCTCGGCATTTTGTGTGTTTCACTAGGCCAAGTTGCAGGTACTACTGACTTCTCTTGACTTCACTCTGGGACTCTTCTTGCATTATTATGATGAGGATGAAACGGCAGAATCCTAGCCTCGCATCCCTCTTCACTTCCCCGGCCGTCCGTCTTCCTCGGTCAATCCAGCCCAGCCTGCTAAAAGTTTCAATTTTCTTCTACGCTTCTCCTTTTCTCAAAGTCAATCTGTGACCAGTTTACCAGGCTCGGTTTTAGTTACCAACCCATGCCTTCGTCATACTCTATAAGGGTTTCTATCAATTTGTAAATGCATACTTACTTGTAAAATGCTTTCTCTTATGATGATACTCTCTGGTTGTGCTCAGTTTCATCCACTCGAGATGCAATAGTTGTGTTAAAACCTCTCGACAAAATTATAACATTGAAATTTCAACATGGTAGGCACAACCGCTTGTAATGTAACAAGCCTTCTCAAATTTTAAGATTCATTACACTAAAAAAATCATGTATCTTGGCTTTATGGTTAACAAGTTCAAAAGGTGATGGGGGTCCGTTGTCAGGTTGTGAAATAATAATGCAATTAAAACGTGCTGTCATGATTCTTTTCATTGGCATAATAATTTTTATTCTTTGCAAATTATTTATACAGATTCGACACATTGTGTTAAAAGTATGTTAGTACATAATAAGTTAGGATAGTTTCGAATTTACCCTGCTAAAACCGTATACACTTTAGTTATAACATATCCTTGTAAAAGGGACTACAATGACATGATGCCGAAGCCGAAAATCGCTTTGTTATGTTAGACAAGCTATCAACGAAATTATTGGAAATAGTTAAGTATACTGTAGTAAAAATATCAGAATATAAAGTTATGAAGTGACTTCCTTGAGTCGAGTGCATTGGAATTGAAGAAGGTAGGGCATGGAAGGTTTGAGGACATTTTGAGACTTATCACATAAGCACTGGGATTGTTCATGTGCGTTCTCATGTAAAATCGGAGTCATTGCTTCGCATTAGTGCCTTCAAACTGATACAATTTTGGAATATAAATCTAACAGCAATACATAGCATACAGCAACAAATGTTGGATCAGTATAGAACAAGAAAATTGGATTTGATTACAGGATCGAGTTTAACTATGTGAAGTACAAGTTGTATTTGAATAGCTCGTGTACGAAAAAACTCACAGATAGTGACTTTGGTTTTTGTTGGGACACCAGATGCAATTACATTCATATAAATTGTATCATGTTTTTTGCCATGGGCTTTTTACAGTCAAGAAATAGCCTTGTTTTTCCTGTATTAGCTTTAATATCTGTGTGAATTAGGTCATGTCATAAAATGTGTAGTTTAATTTCATACAGATTATTTTAAAAAATCATCGCATTATTTGAAGGTAGAATTGAAGGAATCTCAGACTTACTGTTAGAACCCTAGGCTGAAAACCTTGAAACTTAAGAAAGGGTACGCAGAGAACAGACTTAAATTTTCTAGTCTGCAATCAACTGGGTTCATCGATTCAACACCCTGCCATATCTGTCGTTTTGGTAAACCTTTCCTTCGTACCGACTTAGCGACCCGTATCGGGAGAAAACCGAAATTTTACTGTCTTTTAGTCTGATTTGCAAGACCAAGCCAGCCGATGACGATGAGACTTTGTCTTTTCACTTCTTTAGTTCCAGTTTCCAATAAGTTTTCCAAGTTCCAGCCAAATTAGTAAACGATAAATTTCGAATTGCCATGCAATACATAATGAATTGTAATTATCCGACTTGAATGCTCTCCATTTCATAAGAACTCCCAAAATGCAACAACTTCCTTCCCCAGTATTTACTTTCATAAAGTATTTTGTAAAAGGTGTTCAATAGGAAACCATATAAATAAAGATTTTAATATTTTACAAAACGGTCCATTCACAAACGTACATAATACAATAATGTAGCCTATATTTTAACCCCATTGGGAAAAATTTTCGAACCAGACAGTATATTAATTAATTTAAACTTCAAGCATTCACGCTTAGTTCACACATATGAACACTTAGTTTAAATCAGTCATATGAATTAACCAGGGAAACATACAGTAAACTAAGGCATATTTAATCCAATAAAAAGTACAAACTAATATTCTAAACATTTTCTTTTAAAGTATTTACATTTTTAAGATAGTTGAGTTCTTTCCTGAAACCCCGAAGAATATCTTGAGCTTCTTTAAATGAGTTCAGAACAGCAGTATCCGAAGCAAAACTGAATCGAGCGTAGTCCCCAAATGAAAAAAATCCAAGCGCCATTGCTGTACACAAAGGTATTAGGAATTAGGACTAATATGAACTATTTATAGTTTAACTTGATAAATCAAAATGAAAAAAATTTAAAAAATTTAAAATGTGAAAATTGTGCAATATAAAGAGAGATGCATACCATTGGTATTAACCATGCCTCCAGTTGATACAAATGTCTCTTTCATTGGGCACCCAAAAATATCTGTAGGCTCTGAAATGCCTGGAAAACTAGTGAGAACAAAAACCGTGGGTGGTTTTTGATACCTAAGACGAGCATATTTCAAAAGAGATACTGGAAGTCCACCCATCAGAAGACTAAAAAATGGAGCTATTACTATAGGGAGTGCTGACTTCTTCATGTTTTGAAAACGCTGATTAATTATTTGAAGTCGCTTTAAAGAATTCGGTTCTCCCACGGGTAAAGGTACGAATCCACTTGTTCTGTGAAGTTCGAAAAAATTATAAATATTAATGTCGAATTTGTTACCGATTTGCTGCTAAAACATACTCAAATGGAAATTTCTCAGTCAAATAAATAACCTTTGAATAAATATACATGCTTTTTTAGGTGAAAGCAATGCTAAAAGTATGCAAGATTTTTTAAATTTAATTAGGAAGGGAGTTATAAAATATATTTCAAAATTGCACTGCACTAGATTTGTATGAAAATTTAACAAATTTAATATCAGATTATAAGTTATAATAATAAATGAAAGTGATAATATCTCACGCATGATTTCTCATTTTATTAGAGTGCCCTGGTAAAGGCAACGACATCATAAGACGAACATCTTGAGGTAACTTAGATAGTTTTGAAATCATTACTTCCCTAAGTCCACTGGTTATCGCTGCCAGTACAACTGAAGTGACTGAAACGTTATGACGATTCTTAATCTCTTTTAAACTAACCATCGGAAATTGCTCCGAAATTGCCCGTTGAACTTCTAACTTCCGGTCTTTTGGATCCACTGACCATAAATTTGTTGGCTGAGACCTCCAAACTCTGATCATCAACGCCAAGTCAAATGGAGCTTTCAATACAAGTAATATCTTCAAGAGAAATGATTGGATGCAATTTAGCTGCTTTTGATTTTTATTGTAACTACTTGCAGCGATTGTCACTGACATGAAATTAGTAAAAAACTTCATTTTTGAAAATCCATCAGACACGGAATGATGCGCTCGAAAGATTATCAATGAATATTGCTGATCAGTGCGATAATTTTGAAAAAATTCTGAACCAAATTTGTTGGACACTGGGATAAAGTCTCTAACAATTGAAATGTCCCACAACGCTTGGTCCTCATCAAAATATTTGAATGGAAGTTCTTTCATGATCTGAAAAAGTTTGTCAAAATCCATTGGAACACTTGGGCTAGACTTGTCTTCATAATAATTGATGTAATCCTTCAAATCGAACCCCTTGAGAGGAGCCCAAAAAGGATAACCCATCCAAATTTTTATACACTGCTGAAACTCTGGGTACAAAAGTTCGCATGTTTTGGGGCACCTGGCGTCCAGACCTTTCTTTTGGAACATTTCTCTAACAGCGTCAACGGTAATTGAACCTTCCACAACTATTGGAAAAACTTCAATGCCTCTCCGTACTTTTTCATACCTATCGAGAACAAATAAGCAACTTCGAATTGATAACATTTTCCCTAAATGGGGATTCAACTTTGAAACGTAGAAAATTATCTTCCGGTATAAGTGAACTGGAGTCATTACTATTATGAGAAATGGTAAGAATATGTAGATCAAAGTGAGACCCTCGATGATGGAGCGTATGTAGCCCACACATCTTTTTATCTCTTGCCAACCCATTTTTAAATGAAACTAATTAGGATACAGTTCAATTACTAACTTTTAAAACTTTGAGTTTTGAATTAAAAATTTCTATTTAGTTTAAAGCCACTTGGTACAATGGAAAGTTTAAGATGTATCCTTTATGGAGAACAACAAGATGCAGACTAAACTAATAAAACAAAAAACTTTTATCCTTAATTTTGCTTTTGGCTCAAATCGTTTAGTTTTATATTTTAAGACTTTAGTGGAAACAAACCCTTTCATTTATTCAATTCCATGATGGTACAAAATTGCTTTTAAAAATTTTATTTCACACGTTTGAAAAAATCATTATTTTTAATGATGACTGATTTGAGGACATTCTAGAACTTTTAAAGGTTATATTTATCTGACAAAAAATTCTCATCCCATTGACCTGTTAATATAGCGGTTCAATCCTTCCTCACTGGGACTGATTATGATGAAAAGAATAGTAGTGGTGCTAAATGAGTCAATTAGTAAAAAAAAATATTGTTGCACGCAAGGGATGAAAGACTATTTTTTAAACTTACTGAATACAAATTGCGTGTTCCTTTCTCACACATCTCAAAAATAATTTATATGAAATTTGAAATACTATCTCCGTCCGTGTGCGCATGAAATATAACGCTACATGCTATCTTATTATGTAAACCTAATTGTAATTGTAGGTAATTCTTTTGTTTTTTATACAAAATTCAATATTTTGTAACCCAGCCTACCCAGCGTTAGCAATAAAAAGTAGACTTGAGCAGTTGTAAATTTCGAGCTTCCATATAATCGTAAGTTTAACCTATGATGTTAATATAGATTTAATTTGATACGATTTCAAGAAGGTTGTTTCAGTTGACACATACATGGGAAGCATTTATACGATTTGTGGGATTAATTAAAGCTGAATTAATGTTTTTCCTTGATATGCCTAAAACATACAACCCTGATTGCCTGAAATGAGTTTTCTTATTTTCATCCCACAAAATCATTTAAATAAATAATTAATGTGAATAAAATGAACAAAATAACACCTATTTACGTACTGCAGCAGAAACTTTATATTTTGAAATCCCTGATTTGTCTTTAAATCGTTCTAAATTGAAGATTCTATTGCACACGTTTGGAAATAAATGTTGCATTGCAGTTTAATGTGAATGAGAGTTGAATTGCTTGCATTGTAACTAGTGTTAAATGATATGATTTGTTGAATTTCTAATAAAGTACAGAAAATCATCCTGTGGAAATACGTTTACATTGCTGACCAAGTCACATGAGATTTGCATAATAACTTCCATTAGATTGCTATTTTAATATTGAGCTTTAGACTTTTGGACTTTTTTCTGTCCACTCAAGTGGCGAACCTCTGACAAAAAAGCACTCGGTAATTATTAATGACATAACAAACCACAATGAACAATCAGAATTTGAAGATATGAGAAAGCTTGTAAAGATATTTCATCCACAAAAAAACAAATCTCTTTACTGACATTGGCAATGAGCAAACTACTACATACATGCATGTACCTTTATACACAAACACAATTCAAATACTACAAATTTATGCTTCGTAATGATGATATGATTTACAAGCTGGAGATACCACTGAACTGAAACAAACTCACGTACTTATAATGAAGGTTACATGAAATCATACTTTTCAATAAAAACACTTTATGTAAGTGTGGAATATTTTCATAGACAGTTGAATATAATAATCTGTATTTCATTTTCATTTAAGCTAGTGGACTCGGCGGATCTAGAACTATTGACATTTTGTGACAACTCTTAAAACTAGGTAAGCAGTTGCACACTTTCTCTGTCGGTATATATCGGTGCAAAAAATCTTATAATCTACTCAATTTCATAGAAACATTTGAAAAGCTATCAAAATGTCTTTCAAAACGAACACCCAAATCATCTATAAGCAAGTCCCAAAAGGTCTCCCCGTCCCAGACAAAGATTTTGAGACCAAGAAGACAACAATTGTTCCTAAAGATGTAACTTTGCCCCAAAATCATCTTCTCATCCGAACTCTCTACCTTTCGGTCGATCCTTATATGCGGGCACGTCTTCGCGACCCTTCCATCCAGTCTTATTTCCCAGCTGCCGTTCCAGGAACAGTCTTTTCTGGCGGTGCTATCGGCGAAGTTTTGAAATCTTCAGATCCTAAATTCAAAGAGGGTGATGTTGTCGTTAGTCTCTCAACTTGGGAGGAATATGCTATCATCCCTACAGTCAATCCAGCTCTAGGTGACGTTGTAAAAGTTCCCAACCCTCGTCAGTCCCCAGTTCCTCTATCCCATTATCTTGGAGTTCTCGGAATGCCTGGAATGACTGCCTACGTTGGACTGCATAAAATTTGCGAGCCCCTTACTGCAGGTCAAACCTTATATGTAAGTGCTGCGTCTGGAGCTGTTGGCCAAGTTGTGGGTCAATATGCAAAAAGCCTTGGAATGCGTGTTGTTGGTTCTGCTGGTGATGATGAGAAGGTCAACTACTTGTTAAACGACTTGAAATTTGATGCTGCTTTCAATTACAAGAAGCACACAGACTTTGTAGCTATTTTGAAAGAAACCTGCCCTAAAGGAATTGACATCTATTTTGAAAATGTTGGTGGAAAGATGCTCGATGCTGTTTTGGAAGTGGCGAATGACTTTTGCCGTGTTGCTGTCTGCGGAATGATTTCTCAGTACAATAGAAGTGACAATCCAGAACCTATTTACAGACTTCACCACATTATCAGTAAGCGTATTCGTTTCGAAGGCTTCATCGTTTCCGACGACATGAAAAAATACGCTGGACAAGGTATTAAAGTTATGTCTAAACTTCTTCAAGAAGGAAAGATGCGGTATAAGGAGCATGTGACCGAAGGTATTACCAAAGCCCCACAGGCCTTTGTTGATATGCTTGAAGGTAAAAACTTTGGAAAGGCTGTGGTTAAGGTTGCAGACTTATCAACTCAATAGAATTTT
>JAQFYJ010000776.1:0-11479 GCA_034694685.1 Isotoma anglicana | reverse complement strand
AAAATCGACCAAAGAAAACTTCCAAATCGTATCGATAAATTTATGTGAACTGCTTTCTCAACTTACTTTCATATATTTTAAGGCACAAAAGGCTTGAAAATGTCAGAAATCATTTTTTCTGTTCTGATTTTTTTCTTTTGAGTAAATTCTACAAAATTAAAGCAACTTTATTTTATTTTTTAAGCAAGGTATTTTTTTTAATGACTTTGAATTAAATTTTTTTAAATCGAAAACAATAGAAAGGACAAGCAAAATGGTCTCACAAGGCTAATACATACATATAATAGTTTAAACAAAACATACAAGTTTATATAAACTACTTCAGGTAAGATCAAGTAGAACTTGAATGAAGATGTCAAGGATCCTTCAGGAAAACCCACTGTGACATCCAGTCGAACACCTTGTAAAGTGGACTTGTTAGAAAAATGCTCCTCTTTGATTCAATATACCGTCCGATTTGTAAGTAATTCAAAGGTTGAAAAACCGAAAGAGCCACAAATAGAAGGGTCGCTGTCTACCTCAACCCTAGTTTTTGAATTATTTATGCATCTTATTCACGTACCTGAAATATCCCTATTTTATTTCTATTTCCTACATAATTCAGGAATAGAAAACATGTGCTTCATATTTTATTTTTTTGTGTAACCTTAAGGCATTTTATGTGATGATCATATTGATATTGATTTTATACAATTTTTGATAGCATAGAAACTTAGGTGGTCTTAATCGAATAGAAATATTAAAGTCTGTTTATATTATTAATCTACCCAAGAAATGTTTTCAACTGAAGGGTGAACTTTGAACTGATACATAACGGTAAGTATATTAGTACAAGATTGATTATAGCTTGAAGAAAATTAAAATAGGATCAATAAATGGATAATTTTTGTGACACAAAACACGAATTTTTTAATTAAAAAAACAGGACAAGTTGATATTACTGAATAACTAATTGAAAAATATACTGTTGACATATTCGAATGTATGAACATACAAAATAATATGAAAATAACAACCTCGATATCGATTAGCATACTACGGTCTCAGTACGTAACAAGGGAATTACTTTCTAGTATTTTCCATAATTAAGGGGAGGTTTATGGGCTACTGAATACAGGACTGGAATAATGGAGATTAACATGCAAATATTGATATCAATAATAAAGTTGATAGAAAGTGATTATTTTGTGTTCACGAAAAGAGTTAAGAAGCGTGGTGAAGAGGCAGTCCAAGAGTGCAACTAGAATCACAGAAGCTGGTCATGATCTTAGGTAGACACAGGTTGTTCCATCTCCTCATGCTCCGTCATCCATGGAAGGTCGAGGGACGCTCACTATAATTGTACACTTGATAGAGACTTTGATTACAGTAATTTATAGAAATAAATCATCAGAGTAATTGCAGAAAATCGTAGAGATCGTAGATACATTACAAACAGGATATTCCAATACCTTTCAGAAGACAAACCCGCAATGCTCCGGTTTTACTATTATGTTCATTCTCTTTCTCTCTCATATAAACTTTGTGGAAGCACCACCGACACTTAGAAGTTTACTCTTCTGTCAGAAATGTGTATTTAACAGAGGACTTGAGTCAAGTTCTTAAACTATTAAGGATTGGCCTAGATCTACCACCTTGGTAGATGACCAAGATGAAGAACCCTTTCTCAGACTGAAAATAATCACTCTCTATTATTTTTCTATCCTGTATTTCTCCCTAAGACAAGGTAGTGTTGGCTTTTCGTTCGGTGGTAGATGGGTAGTTTTATCACTCGAATGCAAAGAGATACCTAATGTCATAAAAATCACGTACATTTCGAAGACGAAATTCCTTCACAGTTTCCAGTTCATACATAATTTGAAGTCACAATAGTTGTAGTCTTGCAGTGGTAGTAAAAGTAGTTAGAACAGAAGGGTCTAATGCATTTTACAAAATTGCATTGTCCTGTCCTATGGATTATGTATATGTAGTGTGGAACGGCCACTTGTTGTCATTACAGAGTCCCTACTATTATTACGTTGTATTTTGGATAAAAACATCCCTGATGTTCTAAGCTATTTAGATTATTGTCATTATGCATTTGATACTACCTTTGAAGTTACCACAGAAGACCAAAAAGTCATTATTTTAATTGAAGGAAGCCAACAAAGGGAAGAAAACTGTAAAAGTTTCAATTGTTTCTACCTGTCGGTCTGTACTATCACTATTGTATGAATTTCAAGCAAAATGAAAAGAATTGCATAGGATGAGATTTCTTATCTGGATTAGATTGATTATTATTAGAGATATTTATTGTTAAATTAAAACACTTGCATCGCATTAGATGCAGTGTCACGTGTAAATATAAGACAATACAAGGTTCATGATGCAATTCAATGGGAATATTCCATACTATAGATGGCAAATTTATTAATACATAAAATCGCTACTTCATTTTAAGCTACACATATGGCACTTTGACATTGAGTTTTTTCCGTTCCGTGTAATAAAGTCTGAAGCGTAATTTTTCTTAGAGCCATAAAGAACGATTAATTTCGAAATAAAATGCAGTTGGTTAATAATACGATCTTCATGAATTAAATATGATATAATATGAGCGTAACAAGAACATTAAGAAGTGCATAGTACAAGCTATGAATGACAATAATGACTCCACACGTTTTCATGACTTCTAATACCATAAAAATATTAATGCATGTATGAAGCGATTTTATGACTCAGGGTAACTTCAATAGAGATTCTTTCATCCATGTGTTGCATATCGAATAGATTTCATAGATTGATTTTTATTGCTCATGTATTACAACAGAAGGAGCAGGTCGATTTCATTTTAATGGCTTCAAATGATAAACTCCGTTGTCTCACAATAATGATTACTGCGTGTTATTACAAACTGAATTGCTAAAAATTGCTCGACTGTGATAGAATTGTCATCGAGAGGAAAATTCTTGTACAAACTTTTATATTAGCAACTGTACTGTTATCATCCCGTAAAAAATGTATAGATTTTGAATGCACATGAGGTATTTGAGACGACCCTATATTATATAGGTTCTCGAGGGAATAAGAATATGTTACGGACAGGAATAAAAGTAAAGTTGATGTATTTGACTAATAAAGTGGAATTTGTGCAAGTATGTATGCAATAGTAGAAGAGTAGGAGAGAATAAGGTATTTAAACAAAATAAGGACCTGAGGTCATAAAGTCTGGTGCACGAGATAGAGAGAATGAAACATGAATTTCCAAGAGATTAATTCATGAGAATTTTCTCATTGGAGATCAATACTGCACTGAAGTGGACTATGGCAATACTAATAGTTGTATGAATGGCAAAAGTTACTTTGTTGGTTCCCCTGTTATTTTGGCATTACCTTGTGTTTTCTCATCTCTTGAACTGTTCAAGCCAGCTGACGATGATGTGATGATGATAATGCAAGTTATACTTTGAGAAAGGCTAAGGTACTATATTAAGTGCCTCTACAACTAACTCCTAGCTTATCGTATCATTGGTAATAATATTATTATTAGAGACATACATTTACATTGTTATTATTATTATTGAGAAAAAGAGGATCATGATATCAGAAGAGGAAAACATGGTTTAATTTCATAGCCGAACGAAAGGAAAGTCTCATATCGGTGAAGCGTTGAAGCGAACATGATCTCATCCCCGGCTTCAGTAGCTTGTTTTCAACCTCTGTACAAATAATCTCGCCCTATATCAAAATCTAAATTCACATACCTCAAATGAAGCCAACGGTTTATTCTCACCAACTAACCGATACCGAACCCACCACCGACCAAGTCTCTAAAATTCTCTTTTCTATCTCACCGACCCGGGTTGTTAATATAACACACACTCAAGTACATGATATAGATGTATAAAAACAAGGGGATACTACTACAAAAGGGTACTTGATATAGATGCAAATATCTACTCACTCTATGTGCAGTACTAAGGTACGTCTAGTGGGTACTAGATATAATTGTGCATAGGACATGACACGATTGACGATATTATATTAGACTCATTCGTATTTATTTCCTTGAGTCCTCTTCACCCCATGACCATGAATGAGTTCCCATCTGCAAACTCTATTTTTCTTCTCTAAAATTGTTTTAAATCTACTTTATTTTCGAGATCTCTCTTTTTCTTCCTCTCTCTTCTATTTCCGATGTTATTTGATTTCACAAAATGTTCATTCCTTCGGGGGATTCTGTCTGTCTCATCATCATCATGATCTTCTACCATTATTTCGCATATATAAATTCTAATTTCCCATATACCACAAATAACATTGCTTCACGGTAAAAAGTTTCGTCTAGCCACATACATACACGTGTAGAATGCATATAGTCTGACTTGCATACGCTGCTGGGATATTATTAGTGTAATTCAATTAGGAAAGGAAACTTTCTACTGAGGAAATTTAATTTGTCTCTCTATATACAAGTACCCACAGATCGAGCAGATATTTCTATTATTTGTTCAACTTCAATTGCAGAAATAGAAGTAGCGAGTTCCATGGGCAAATCGTGGGTGGAAGTAGTGATGAGATAATACTAGATTTTATTTTAAAAGCTATCTACATAGATATGAGATGGGAAGGATGAGATTCTAAAAGCATTCTGTACATAAATATTTTGGATGTGCTAACACCTCTCTAGAGTTTTTATCATTTCCTTCCCAGCCCTGAGTTTCCTATTAGATGGAAATCTATTTACTATTTACCTTCCTAGGTATTTTTATGTAGAGTAGCAAGGGATTAAGAAAAACTCCTCTGGTCCTTGGTGACAATATTGACCTCCGGTTCGTGCTTCTTTCGTATTTCGTTTCTCCTATTATGGCATGGCTTTTCGGAGCGTTTTCCTTCCCAAATAAGGTAATGGGACAAGGACAACGTGGGGACAAAGATCTACTCTGCTTTCTTATTCGAATCGGCCTTGCTCGTACTTAGTGTTTTTTTTTAAACCTCTTAGGCCTTAACTAAGCTCTATGAGCTTGGGATATGTGTTTTCCTTCCTTAGAATATTCTTGAGTGTGTTAGTTGAAGCATTGAAAACATTTGAGCTGGGCTTCCCATAGACTTATTATATGCATACAGGCTGATCTAAACATTGGATCTTCTTAGTACGCGTATGATGATGATGATATGAGGTGGTGGTATCATTTCGAAAGATATATCCACCAGGGCGTATGCCACCACATGGACTTTATTTTCCACTCACCTTTCTCTATTTCCATTTCCAGAAGCAAGTGGCTCATCTTCTCTTTCACTTTCCTGAGCTTTCTGTGTTCGCCTTTTGGATGCAAAGGGAAAAACATAAAAAAGGGTCTTGGGTGAAATTGGAAATTGTAGGACCGTTCCAAGAAAATCTAGTTAAGAGGCTCCTCCTCCACAAGAGAAAATCGATGAGACCAATCCGATTCTGAGCTGGAACGTCTTTACTTGCCGTCGTACTCCTCTAAACTCTAGCTAGCCTGCTGGCCTAGCCAGACCAGCCTGCATCAGCCACCTCCGTCGCTCTTCATTCCTATAATATTATTATTGTTGATAGTGGTGGTGGCATAAAACTTTATATCAAACGTGCTTCATTCTCGTATCATAGAAGCGGTGGTGGTCCTTTTCGAGCCAACTTTATTTCACTGTGATTCCATAATATCTCTAGCGGTGGTGGTTCCTGAGACACAACATCACCACCAACCAAAGTCAAAGGACGTCATGGAAACTCAGTTGTCTAATAACCCAAAACTCATCTCTGGTTTCCACTCAACCATGCCACACATGAGGACGTGTCGCTTCATCTCAACTTTTACAGAACATACACCACTCGAAAATGTTCCAAAACCTTAAAAAACACCAGATATAGACTTCTCAGTCCGACTTGACTCTATCATGAATGAAATGACAATAAGATATATAAGTTTGACCTTAGGATGATCTTCTCCTCTGAAGGTATCATTTCATATAGGATTTGTCACATTTGACACCATGCATAAGTCTACGCCAAAAATTCTGCTTTTGATGTCATTCTTTTGATGTGGTGCAGTCGAGTCTGGTCTCTGGTAGGATATAAGACATTATAAAACTACGTAAAACCATTATGCTCTCCTTCAAGCATATTAAATTGGTTAAGTTTCATATGAACTTCTTTCTAAACTAAATTATCGTATTGAAACATTCATACATAATAGGTGCTTAATAAGCTCTGTTAATGAATGACATGCTATATATGATAACTACTTGTTTACTCGGTAATTTGGTTTGCACTTGTGTGTCCTTTGCTCTTTCTTATAGCGTGCTCATGTTCTTTTCGACTCATCATTAAAGAATACAAAATGTTCGTGCTAACAGCCACAATGAAATTATAATGAGAGAGTGAACATGACGGTCAGGTCAGTCAGTGGTCATCATATCACAGTATGTTGCTTATTTTATGAAAAAATTATGTTCTATAAAACCTTTGGTTTAAAATTCAAATGTTGCTGAAAACCGTTGTTTGTGACACGACATGCTTACTTCTTATTATATCACCTTTCACAAACTGATGCTATTACACCAACCTACCTAATGAAATATTTCCCCGTCTAGGGTCTTCTTGATACGATCACAACATGATGAGGGATGGAAAAAATTCATCATGATTTAATTTCACATTCATATTTAGGGTAAAAGAAGATAGACTAGTTAGAGGTTAGGCTAAAAAAATTGAGACACTTATTTACATAGATGAGACATGGGGACTAATCAGTTGATCTGTCAATCAAATTTCGTAGTCTGAGGGTATTTTTTGTGAAAGTAAAAATATTTTTTTATATCCAAGATAGTAGATATCTTGGAATATAAAAAGAGTAAAATGTTTTGTTGTGCTGAATATGTAATGTAAAGTCAAATTGAGATCGACGAGGATATTTGAATTTTAAGGATGCATAAGTATTAGAGAGTTTCGAAATCATGTAAATTGCTATTATTCCATTATTCGGATGGTATGAGGAAATAACAATTTGGGGATAAAAAATAGCTAAAGCATCCCATGAATTTTCCACCCATTCAAAAGTAATTTACAGTCAATCACCCGTCCAGCGAAGACCGCTATAACGCCCAGCCATATGTGACGATGACTGTCAGTTTATCGGTTTGCCTAGATATGAGACCACTTGCTAAAGCTCCTCTGCGATTTAAGTACTTGTTTCCTTTTCCAACAAACAAGTTCTCCTTTACACAATTTTTTTTCTCATCCTCCCCATCACCTCGATCCATTGTGTAACATGGCCAGGAGCTCATTGTACTCAATTTCTTCCAAAGGTTGGTCTGACTTATGACAAACAATGCGTTACGACATAGAATAAAGAATCAACCAGCTCTCTCACCTCATCTTCATGTTTCATACATTGCGTATTTTACTTGGGTTTTTGTTGACTACTCTGAAGGTGACATACTGTATAAAATGTCATTCTTACAAATAGTATGCACTCGGACAATGTGAGATGTGTCACTGATGAACATAAAGGTCGAGCAAGTCAATGTCTATGTGGCAGAATGACAGTCCATGTCCTACTACCTCTTCAGTGTCAAATAAGCTCTATGAAAATGAATGACAATGGATGGATTTCAAAAAAATACAATACCAAAATGCTCCATTCTAAGATATATGATGCATGCAAAGGAGTATTTGTAGTACATAAAAAGTCTTGAGAGTACAGACAATTTTTTTGTGTATTGTTACCAGATATTCTGGCAAAGTCTTTTTTATTAGATATTTTCCGCATCATTCTCAAAAAAGGGTTCACAAAGAAGTCACATCGAGCACAATCACCATTAGGAAAACCCAAAGACTTCTTTGATGTAAAAAAGGAGATGCATATAAATTGTCCGTTTCAAATTGACACAGGTGTCACACATAATAAGAAGGGGGTTTGGATCTTATAGTATAGTGGAAAACATTTTAGTTTAGTGTGCATGCTCCATCAGTTTTATAAGATCTAAAAGTGACCAAAAGTTTGGCACACGACTTTCAATTCGAATTTAAGCTAATTAAGAATTTAATTGGCCACCAGAGGCTTGTTGATAGAGATGATGATGAGTGACTGAGCACTCCATGCGACAACTGTTACACCATGTTGCTTGCTGTTGGATTCGATTACTGTGACACTCATGTGATCCTTGTTTGACAAGAAGGGTAGACGAGGTAATAATTATCTTCTATTATATTTTCAGCTTCTTAGTAACGGCAGGAACGAACAGGAGCTCACATTTGCAGACACAAACACACTTTCTGTACATGTGCTATCATTCTTAATCCTCTGCTGCACTCACAGCCATATATGAATTAAGGTCACCAAACTAATCCCTTATTAATCTGTTGATCTGAGAAACTTCCACTGCCGGACACTAAAACAGATCAGATGACTCAGGCCAGGCCGTTGGGCAAACTCCCATCTTAAGCTTACCTGGTGGCATATAATCAGGACTTGACCTAGGTTGGTTCATTAATTCACCTTGGCCCATAAAACCCCCGGGAGGGCCACCCGGATTGGGTGGCCCTTGTCCGTCATTAGGAGGGAGTCCTCCAGGTCCACCACCACCGAATTCACCCATTCCACCGGGTTGATCGAGTGGACCGGGAACTGCAATCAATTCCTCTTTATTAGATATGTTGGTCAAACGTATTCTCAAATGCTCATTTGAAGGCAAAAAGTAAAAAGTCGTTGTAACTGCTAGAAGCGTAATTAAAGTGACAAAAAACAAAGACATACACATACCTCCCCCAGGAGGGAAATGAGGCTGTTGACCGGGGAAAAACTCATGAAATCCTTGACCAGGTCCACCACCAGGACCGTAGGGAAAGTCTGAGAATTTGGCGTCAGGAAAATAAGGGAAGGGGGGATTAGGACCATCGTCCATACTGGAACTGATATTCATGGGAAAGCCACGCATTTTTCTAGATGAACTGAAAAATGGACCTCTGCCCATTGACGTTAGTTGTTTGAGTCTTCTTTCTTTGCTCCTTTTGTTTTGAAACCACACCTGCAAAGGGAATCATAGAGACTTAATCATCATGTCTACTTTGAAGGCATTTCTAACCAAGTTGTACAAAACGCTGGTACTGTGGACTATAAAGGGGGCTTAAATCAATTTAGTTCAGCAAATCAATTAAATGATACCAAATTGATATTTCAATGGATTTGCATGGCATACATAAAAAAAGAAGTCGCTCAGTAGTTTAAGGTAAAAGATGTGAGAGAATTTTTTTCGAGTGGAGGAGATGAGAATGACGAAGAAGAGACGGATTAAGTAATTTACCTGTATGACTCTCATTGGGAGTCCAGTTTCTTTGGCCAGTTGTTCTCGGATATGTCTAGTAGGCTTGGGGGTTTGTGAGAATGCTGTTTTGAGTATTTCCAGCTGTTTGGCTTTGATGGTGGTGCGAGGGCCTCGTCTTTTCGATCCAACCGACGAATCCTCCGGGGACTTGTTCTCCGCGCCTGGATCTCTGGATTCACCATCTGCGTCCATCGAACCCTGTGCATACAATCACCTTTCTTTATTCATCTTCCGTTGTTATTACCATGAAAATGACTCGACTTCAAACTACATGTGCTTTATCAGCACATATGCTCGCCCTTGCATTCACAATGCCTACAAATGTTGACCATTTCATAGAGATGAATACAAATGTATTCAAATGAAGTAGTACTTTTATAGACAAAGATGAATATAACTACCTCAGATTCATTTCCATTGTCTTTCTCTGGATTGCTATTGTCACCGGAAGATGTGATAGGTGTCCTTACATCAGTGTCACCCACTAAAGGAGTGCCCTTTGTTGGAGTCACCATGCCTGGAAGGGATGTACTCCCAGGACTCAAACTAGAATGATGGTGGTGATGGCCTAATCGACATTCATCAGCGTTCAAGCTCAGGTCGTCGTCGTCGTCGTCTTCATCGTTTGAGAATAATGAGTCTGAAAAAATAAACCATCGATTCATTTTAAATATACACGCTATCATCTCACATCATGTCAAACTATTTCTGACTTTTTCCCCCATCATCTTATCATTTATAAACCAGACTGGGGATTTAACAAGCCAGAGTTTTCTGCTAGTTTGCATTTAATCCGATTTTGTGGCATCCCATCCCTACATCTGATGAGATTGATACACTTTCCATTTGAGGGATCAGGCCACCGGCTTTTCAAAGCAAGTGCTTTCAGCCCCTGACTCTTTCATCTTCACTAAAACTCTTCTCGTTTCAATCATTTTCCCATCTCATTCAAATAATATACCATGTGGATGGTTCATTTTATGCAAACATTAAAGGAAAAAAAGAATTGACTACGAATAAAAATGTACCAGTCACTTTAGCTTCAGTTTTACTCATTCAAAAGTTTAAATTCATTCATAAGTAAGTCGCCGGCCTTCCTTTTTTATGAAATGATTTGATAATTATTAAATGTGTCATAAAATTGAAAAGATATTTAGAGTAATTAGATAAAATTTGAAGTACCTTGCTTAGCCTGAATAATATAGTCGTCTTTACAAATGAATTTGGAATCGTCAATGATATAGAGTTCTTCACCAGTTGATAATGGTCTCCGACACATCATACATGTAAAGCAGTTTAAATGAAATACTTTATCACGAGCTTTCCGAACCATGTCCTGTGGTGAGATACCTTGAGCACATCCAGAGCATTTGGTTCCATAGCGTCTGAAAATTTAATCAACATTTTTATAAAACTTTGTTATCCATGGAAGAATACCTTTTGAATTAATGTATGCATAACTTTACATTTTCCTGAATTCAAATAAATACACCATTACACCAATATAATATTCGGAATTCAAGGAAAGTCTAAAATCAAATTGTAAAGTCATTTGTACTTCGCAGCTATAAAACAATATTGAAAAATATTTGTAAAATCACAATAAGCATTGAAAACCGTGTTGTTCAAACAATCATTTCAGTAATATTTTTAGCTTTCGACAGAGTCTATCACAAAACATCCTAAACCACTGTAAAATATTCGGTTAGATTGACTTGAAATAAATAATTTTTATTCAGAAATTTAATAGAGAAGTTATTTTATTATTATATCCGTGACGAAATAGCATTTAAATTTTTAGTTAAATAGGTAGAATGAATTATGCATGGAAATGGAAATAATTATAAAGCGATTACATTTTACCAACACATTAAACGGGTGGCTCACATAATGAAAAACATAAAGTTAACCTGAAAATTGATAGCTTTTATCATTATCATCACTATACTTTCACTGCAATTAAGATAATTTTCAAAATTACTCTTACAGAAAAATATTTCTCAATCTATTCTTGATAGTTGCATTTTTGAAATCCACACTTTTTGTCGATTCAAAAGTTAATACCGTTATCACGTCACGTCGCTACTTGTGCAATGTGGTTAAAAACTGTACATTTTCCACATAGTTCATATAAAGTTGCTCAAGATTTCGT
>JAQFYJ010000775.1:0-11479 GCA_034694685.1 Isotoma anglicana | reverse complement strand
TAACTTATACAAAGCGTGGGCTTAGATTTAAGACTAGATGAAGCATTTTCTCTTAAAATTGTCTTTTATTATTTTTCAGGCATTTGGGAATGCCAAAACTGCCCACAACAATAACTCAAGCCGCTTTGGAAAATTCATTCAAGTCAATTACCGAGAAAATGGAATGGTCCACGGGTAAGTTTGTCATTACGTGCTCTTGCAAACTATGCCTTGTACACTGTACTGAAACCACAGTTTTTACATGGTTATCTACAGTCAATATTAGTAAAAATTAGACAAGGTAATATAATTATCGAAACAATATTGTAACGTAGATGGCTGTTAGAAACAAATTAATTGGCTTTTTTATAGATAAGTAATTTTAGTGGAGATACGTGATTCCTATTCGTAATTGAATTTTATTATTATTTCAGAGCGATTGTCCAGAAGTACCTGTTGGAAAAATCACGTATATGTTGTCAAGCGAAAAAAGAAAGAAATTACCATGTCTTCTATTACCTGCTTGCTGGTGCCAATGAATCGGAGAAAGAAATACTCAATTTACTTCCAGCGAATAAATATCATTACCTCAATCAAGTAACTTCATTTCATTATTCGCTAGGGAGTAATAAGTACAAACCCTACGCCGTAGTGACATAGAATTAATGAATGTTTTTCGTCTTTTAGAGTGGATGCTACACATTGGAAGGAGTAGATGAAAGCTATGAGTTTTCCAGATTGAAGCAGTCAATGGAAATGGTTGGGTTCGGTCCGGACAAGCAAAGAAAGCTTTTCTCAGTTCTGTCTGCTGTTTTATTATTGGGTATTACTTCATTATTTTAGTTTAAATATGTTTAGTTCGTCAATATTACTTCCGCTTTTAATATCGTATATTTTAAATTACAGGTAATGTTGAGTTCCTACCAAAGAAGTCGTCTTATCATCATGATGAATCTGTTCTGGTCAAAAATCCTGAGGTTGTTCAATTAATTTCGGGGTTACTGCGAGTTACTGAAGAAACTTTGCTGGCTGCGCTCACATCAAAAAGAGCTCGCGTTTCTGGTGAAATGCTAGTCATTAATTACCGCATGCCTGAGGTACATTTTACATACATTTTGTCTTAAATGCTTAATAGACTTAATTTACATACTTCATTTACTAAATTGTGGATGATGTATGTTATGCATTCAGGCGATAGCTGCAAGGGATGCAATGGCAAAGTGTTTGTATGGTGCTCTCTTTGATTGGATCGTGCTACAAGTAAATCACGCATTGCTCAGTAAGAAAGATGCAAATGGATGTGAATATCTAGGAAAGTCGATAGGTGTACTGGATATTTTTGGATTTGAAGACTTTGGGGATTGCAACAGGTATGAACCAATTGGTGGCCACTGTTATTTTATCAGTTCTAATCAGGTCATTCTAAGGAATAATTGAATTTTATTATCAATGTTGCAAAAATGTAATTACAGAACAAAACGGAATGTCTAATTAAATTATAAATCTTAATAAAATGAATAAGCTATGCATAAAATTAACAACTCTTCATGTTTAGTGTTTAAAAATCACAGTATGTTTCAGAAATTGTGCAGTTGTCTCACCTAATTGTAATTTTGTTATACATTCTATTTTTACAGCTTTGAACAATTTTGTATCAATTATGCCAATGAACAACTCCAGCATTATTTCAATCAGCATGTCTTCAAATATGAACAAGAGGAGTACAAGAAGGAGGGAATATTATGGACTGATATAGAATTTATGGATAATACTCCTTGTCTTAGTTTAGTTGAAAGCCGACCAAATGGCTTAATATGTATATTGGATGATCAATGCAGGTAATTAGATCCAGCTATTCAAAATGTAACATGATCGATGTCATGGATCATAATAAAATATCTTCAAAACAATGTAACCTGATGAATGAATCGAAAATTTTAATACCTATTTTGCGTTTAGTTTTCCTGGTGCGACAAATGAAACTCTCTTACAAAAGTTTAACTCCGTTCACAAAGAGAATGACTTCTACCTAATACCACAACGACGAGAGGCAGCGTTCATCATTCGACACTACGCTGGAAAAGTAAAATATCAGGTTAGTCTTTGAATGAAAATCTGAAAACTGTCTGTTTATTCTAGAAAATTTTAGAAAGGCAATTTGTAGCATGTTTAAACTTTTTTTGTTTTCAATTAAGATCGGAGACTTCCGGGAGAAGAATATGGATCTCATGCGACATGATATTGTAAGCGTGTTAAAGAACAGCAGTATGGCTTTCGTACGAGAATTAGTAGGGATCGATCCAGTTGCAGTGTTTCGTTGGGCAATAGTTCGAGCCTTTTTTCGGGCATATTTTGCTTTTCATGAAGCCGGAAACCAACAACGAGCTTTTCGAGGTTGGACTAAATTTTTAATCACATAGTTTAGTATAACTCGCACTTGGTTTATTTATGCATCTGTTTGTTTTTAGGAAAAAGCGCACTTAGCAGAGCTTTCTCTAATCCTGGTCGCAGAAGATCGTCCAATGATCAGTTGGCCAGGTAAAATTTTTAATTTATATTCAAATAACCATTTTTTAAACAGGGACCTTAATTAAAACATTAAGATTTTCGCAAACTTGCTGAAATTATCTAGGTATATAGCCAGTGAAGTTATGAATTATTTGGATCACGTTGATTACTATTGTAATTTCACTATGATGATTTCAAAAGTTTCAGCTTTTACAGTATAGGTTTTAGATACTAATGCTTTTACATTTTATTATTCGCATTCATGTAAAATGCATATGCAAAATGTAACTAAAATGGCTATTCGGATCGGAACAAACAATCCTAGATACTGCTTAATCTAATTTGTAAATCCATTAACCTCTATCTCGATTCTATCTAGTTGAGAGAAAAATTCGAAAGAATTTGTAATTCTAGTTTTCTTTCACATACTTTGTCGAGCTAGATACTTAAACTAACTATTTACTGTATATTTAGCCGGCTTGTGACTATATCTTCTGTAATGTTGCGTCTTAATCGCATCGCGTAAGTACTCTTCTAACTTGCATAAACAGACTAATTTTTTTTAGTTCATGCTCAATTCAGAGATCTCTCTTTACAATAGAATTTTTTAACTGTGTAAATAACAAAACACCCTGTTTCGTTTCATTTTGAATTGCTTGTCTACTGCTTAATGCTAACGTTATTGATTAGAATTACAGAACAGGGAGTCTGCGAAATTTCGAAGGGACTAATAATTTAGACATTGAGTGCGCTGAGTGAAAAATGAACCAAGAGGCTGAACTGTGTGCTATTGCATATCAAATATGGTTTCAAATTTGAGTATTGTTACCTCAAATAGCCGGAGAACATCTGAAGCAACGGAGACAGATCCTAGTAGCCTTTCGGAGGGAGGGGACATAGCTTATGATATACACGAGATCGAGTTTATTGATTCTGATACAGAAAACGGGACAGTGGAGAGTGATGTGTATGTGTACAATTCTACGCTTGTCAATTCTAGAGTTGACTCAGAATTTAGGGGTGAAAGTTAACAAAGGGTTTTTGTTCTGTCCATCTTGGTGCTCGTCTTAGCTTTGTAGTTTTCAATAATTGGTTACGGAAATAATGTCATTGATTTGTTGGAAGTAGTAATAGGAATAATTTAACTATTGATTAAAATCGTTTAGAAATTAGTTTTAAGGTTAAGCCATCAGTCAAAGTAGTTTTACTATTTCGACGAACTAATATAGCTCGCCATAGAAGTTTTCTTTAGTACCACAGTTAACGATACGGTAATGGGGAATAGTGGTCTGTCGACTTCTGAAAAATTGGTGTTGTAATGTGATAGTGCCTGATTCTTTCCAACTAGAATTCTAGTTGATGTTTTTGTTTGGAAAAGGAATAACTTTAATACGTAGCACGTATGTTCTAACTTCGTTTACGACAGTTGGAGAATTGTATCGTTTGCACGAAAATTTACAAGTTTGCATGGCTAAAGTATATGTGGTTTTTGCTAACCTTATGATTGTGTACTATCAATATCTAATTCCAGTTATGAATATTTTAGGAAGAACAAATCATTTCGTCCTCAGCAGTTTTTACCAAGAGGAATGAAAAATTTGCACAGCGTCAAAAGTCTAGCTAGTCAAACAGCCACAATCGGTGTCTCCTCGAAGGCTTATAATCCAAGAAAACAACCTGTATCGGTATCTCAACAATTTCAACAATCTCTCAACTCACTCATGATCACCCTCAACCAGGCAAACCCATTTTTCATCCGGTGCATAAAGTCTAATTCCGACAAGGTAGTGCACGTTAATCCAAAAATACTATAACATTATAACTAGTCTAGATTTTAAATTATACTTTGTTTTTTTAGAGTCCAAATTATTTCGATGATGAAACAGTTCAAAGACAGTTGAGATACACTGGAATGTTAGAAACCGTACGGATACGTCAAGCGGGTTACAATGTGCGGCTGGCATTCGACGAATTCGTTTACTTGTATCGAATTTTACTACCAACAGGACTGAAAAGGTAAGATTTAAGTAATTTAGTGACATAGAATTTTGTAAAATTGTAATTTATAACTTTTTCACAGTACCACGAGAGACGTAGAAGATTTTTTGGTATCTTTACGTCTAAATCCAACAAATTATCAATTAGGAAACAGCAAAATATTTCTCCGCGAGTCAGAAAAGATAAAATTAGATTATTTCCTCCATCAACAAATTATGAGCAGTATAGTCAAAATCCAACGATGGTACCGAGTGGTTCTGGAGAGGAGGCAGTTTTTAAGGATTCAAGAAGCTGTAGTCAAAATTCAGGTATTAAGTCACTGAATCACTTATTGAAATCCAGAATTCAAAGTTTTTCGACTAAATCCATTTTTTAATTTTAGTCATTTATCCGGATGTTCCTTGCTCAAAAGTTGGCTGCAAACATGCGCATGAAAAATTTAGCTGCGACATACATCCAAAAAATATGGAAAGGATACAGCGTCCGCAAATGGTATCAAGGCTTGAAAAGTAGTTGCATTGAATTTCAAGCTCGAGTCCGTGGAAATATTCTCAGACAGAAATATCAGCACCTTCTTGAAGAACATCGTAATCTTGTGAAACAAAAAGATGTGGGTTTACTATTAAACACATTTATAATTTATATGTATTGCTCAGCTTAGGAATCTAATTTAACCTCTGCTATTATTATGTTAGAAACTACAGTCTATGGGCCGTCCAAGAGTTGATGGTGATTCACATTCTGGTCAATCCACCGATGAAGCTTTCCTTTCCAAAGGCTCAAGTCAGGAAGAACTTGATAATAATCATAAAGAAAACTTTGCTGACTCAGATGAGTAAGAGAAAGCCATAAAAAGAGAAAACCATCCAGGAACTAATTTTAAATGAAGGAATCGTGTTTAATAATTGGTTTTGTTTAAAAGGAGCAGCGGAGTACACGAAGATAGCGAAACTGAGTCAACTCGAGCTGAAGCTGAATTACGGGCACTAGCCCTATCTTCGTCGGCGTCAAATTTTCCAGATGCTTCATCTGTAAATCTGCTAGATTCAGTTCCAGCTCTGGCTATTAGTGCAACATCAACTCCATTCATTCATGCTGGATTGTCTCGAAGTACTATTATTCAAAGGAATGTTCAATCTTCTTCACTTACGTAAGCATAATTTTAAAATCAAGGGTTTTTTTCCTTATTACACAACTTATAATAATATTATCATGAAGCCCTGTATTTTTTCACAGTGATCCTAGTCATGACGAAGTTTCAGCTGTGAAAGAAAGAAACCGAAGCAAAAAGTTATCGCTCAAATCAAGAAAAGAAAAAGGAATTGGAAAATATGTAGAAGAAGATTTCATGAAAAACTCTTCGAGGAACGATATAGGTATAGTTTTGACATTATTTCCATCAATCCCTTCAAGTTACAACTTCCGGTATTAACTAATTTTAAAATGTGGACAGATGGAGGCATGAAAGGGGATGATGATAAATCTTATAGTCAAGTTACAAGTAGAAATCCGTTTCAAAAAGCGAAGAAGCATCTTAAAACTTTCATTGGTAAGTGATTGCTGCCAGATTGAGAAGTTCTGGTTGAAAAATTCTTGGCTTAATTACTCATTCTAAATTTTATTACAGGTGGGAATAGCAGAACAAAATTGGACAAGCATGAAGCTGTCTTACTAGATAGTGAGAGTGAAACAGAAGATGCAACTTTGACTTTTAACTCAAACAGTAACTCATCATCAACTCCCTCCACTGTTACGTTAGATTCAAAGGATAATGATAAGGGGACACCTTTATCTCTTCAGTCAAATAGCTCAAAAAGTCTCGAGTCTTCGAAAGTACCTTTTGAATCTTATCTACGTAGAGAAAGCTATCCACAAAAGTTTGTTTCGAATGATCGTGTCGCATCGAATTTTAAGGACGCTAATTTCCAACGAAGTAAAATGAACGATCAAAAGTCGTCAAGACAAGGAAGCTTGCCTGGTCAAAGCACCGACCTTTCAGTGTATCAAAACGATTCAGTATTCACGACGACGAAAACAAATCATGTACAGAGAAGCAGCAGATTACTGTCGGACAAAGACTTCGCAGTTGGTAAAGGAAATGGTACTTCTGATTATACTAGTCACTTCGTGTATGATAAGAGCGGTGGAAGTTTCGACAATGCAAAGCCTCGTTTGAAGAGAACTGGAGAAGCTTCTAGGGTATCGTCTGTCGATATGGCGTTAAGTCCGAAGGTCACTTCACATAACAGGTAATTGTGGTTTCATCATAAATTACATAATGAGATTGCAAACGTCGTGAAATATGTTGTATGTAGGATGTTTAAACAATACTGTGTATGGATTTTGTTTATAGTGCTCTGATCAGCTATATTCACCACCCTTTAAAAGAAAGCGAACTTGGTCCAAACAAAGCAAATCGAACAAGATCAATTCCTAATTTTGGAACTGGGAGAGAAGTACGGCGCACACGGTCAGTTTCAGAGACTCGACAACCGCTTGGTTCAAGCCAGGACATTGTGGTAGATACTTGTCCATCCCCTTACGAGAGTGAAATAAGCATGGGTAGTGATGACGTTTCTTCAATGCCTGGTGGCTTACGAAAAACTGGCGTGCACAACATGGATAAAATCACAAAGTATCATCGTGGGGACATGTGTTCTGCATGCAAGAAAACAATGCATGCTTTCTTCAACCCAGGGTTGAGATGTTCTAGGTGCAAAATGATGTTTCACTCTAAATGCATTCAGAATGATCTTGTAAACCACATCTCATGTGTGAACAGTTCAACAGTATTAGACACACGGGAAGAATCGTTAAGTATTGAGAAAAGCCCTAGCACAATTGGAAGAAGAAAGAACAGAAAAACTACCAAACAGGCTGTTGAAAAGGCTGGAAAGTTCAGTTTAACTGGTACATCGGAATTTACAGACCGAACAGACCAAATTATTTCTGGTGTAAGAGAGCTTCAACTCATGCAAGAATTTATTTCAAAAAAGGTAATTTGAAAAACTTTCACGTAATTTAACATGATGCATAAAAGTTTTAGCTGTTGACTGCAAGCAATTAATAATTAACCATAATTGTTTTAAACGTAGATCTACTTAGTGAAGAACAAAGAGGGAAGAAAGGAAAATGCTGTTGACAGAGTTTTCCAGCAAGCTCTAAGAGAATTCAAAGAAAGTCTTGTATCAACATTCAGCGTTGCAAGCAAACAAGGGGATGCAAAACCTTTAAATATACGATATAAAGATCTGATTGCGAATTTTGCCAGTATTATGGAAACGGTGTGCAAGCATGAAGGAACTGGTGATGACTTTCCGACAACAATGGGAGTGAATGCTTTTCGAGGTTTCCTCAATGAATTCATGAACTCTCACCGTACAGAGGAAAAACCTCCCAAGCCTTCGAAAGGTCGTAAAGTGGGGAGAAAAGAAAAAGGTGGTAAACGGCCAAAGTTGGAAGAAAGCATTAACCACATGGGCCATTCATTTGTCACAATGGTTATAAATATACCAACTATTTGTGAAGTTTGTTCAACTTTCATCATGTGGCCAATAGAGCGAGGAGTCGTATGCCAAAGTATGAAGCACAATTTAAAATAATATTTCATATCGAATTTAACTCAAAACGGAATCCAATAATCCACTGTCAATGTTGTTTTGTATTTTAGAGTGTAAATTAGCTTGCCATAAAAAATGTCATCCAAAAATTCTTACCGATTGCAACGAAGGTCCGGGAAGAAGTGGAAGTACAGGAGGTACAGATGGAGGAGTGTTTGGAGCTTCACTATCCTCATTGCTTCCAGAAGGCAAAGGCATTCCAGCTGTTGTACAAAACGTAGTGACTGCAATAGAACTGTATGGGTTACGAATGGAAGGACTTTATCGAAAATCAGGTAAATTTAAAATCCTGTGCAACCTTACCAAACACTGGTGTGTTTACTAATAATCAACAGTGGGTTGGTTGACTTAACGTTTAAATTGTATAAATAGGTGTCAGTTCAAAAGTGAAGGAGCTCAAACAAGACATTGAGGAAGGAAAAGATATTGATTGGGAATTGTATCCGGTTCATGTTTTGGCTTCTGTATTCAAAAGCTTTTTCAGAGAAATGCCCGAACCGTTACTCACTTTCGAGCTTTATGACGAATTTCTTCGAGCTGCAGATTTAACTCGTGAAGAAGATCGTGTATTGACAATATTTGCCCTACTGAAGAAATTGCCCAAGCCCAATTTTGATCTCATGGAACGCTTAATGTTTCATCTCGCAAGGTATTTAAATTAAACTTCAACACTTATTATACTTTTCTTATGTTGTTATTTTATTGTGCCAAAGTTAATAATTATGTGACTTTACTTGAATTTCCAGGGTTGCTTTATGTGAGGACAAAAATCGAATGAATGCCAATTCTTTGGCTATAGTGTTTGCACCATGTATTTTACGAACAAACAAGCCTCGTCAGGTGCAAGAGTCTCTGAGTGACATCGGGAGACAAACAATGTGCATTGAAACGATTATTGATGCCCAAGTAAAGAAAGTTAGAGAGACTTTAAGTAACATCGAATCATTGGATTCCGCTGCCTTCTGCTTTACCACACGATTAAATTCTATACGTAGCTCAAAGGTAAGTGCCGACATTTTGGTATTTAATCCTGATTAATTATTCGTTCCTAAACTTGGATTTGATGTGTAGATGAAGTCTCCGCACAATGCAAAGAAAGAGACGTGTGGCAGTACAGGATCGCTCAGTGAGAGTAGTGAAGTGAAATCAGACAACGATTCTTCAACACCTCAGTCAATGAGTGCTGAAGAGGAAGAAGAGTACCTAACTCGTCATATTCAAAATCTTCAAAATGTAAGTTGTTTGTTTTACTGAAAGCTTTGTAAAGTTTTATAAAGAGGCAGAGGCTAACTGATTGTTGAAATATTTATAGGAAAAAGCAATGCTCACTTCAGTATTACCGTCGCTATCTCGAACACCGTCGGATGAGGATATGTTGTCAACTGACCCTGAAGTTGATAGTCCTGGTGGCAGCGTGGATGATTTGCACAGAGAACCCGTTTCCCCTTCACCTCGACAAATGCGTGCTCAGTCTTTGCAGTATTCCAAATTTGAGCCTATAGCAGAAAGTGCAACTTTGCTTCCTGGTAAAAACTTACCTGATACTAGTATTGATAATTTATCCTTGCAACAATATAAGGTTCATTTTGTTGTTGTATTTTCTTTACAGGTGGATCTAAATTATTAACTAGCGTAGTTAAAAATAGAGGACCAATGAGGAAACCTCCTTCTCGTTTTGTCCGCAACATGGCATCAATCGATTTTGGTGAAAATGACGAACAAGACTTTGCAGTAGAGAACGAAGATGATAGCGTATTATCCGTTAAACAAGGAAATGATGATGAAGCAATTATGGTATGAAAATAAGAGTTGGTGATGTCCAAAAAATGTCTGCTGCCAGTGCTGCTGTCAATCAGCTTCCTGGCCAGGAGTATTGTTAATAATGATTATGTCGTTTAAATGTTTGTACCATTTTGAATCTGTGTTATACATCATAGTCCGATCGTTTCGAGAGTTCATAATATATAGCATGGGAAATATAATAGTTTAATCATGTTATATATTTCAATTTCAATGATTCAAGCAATCTGTACAATATTTTCGTGTAAATTCGTTAGTAGATAAATAAGTCCTATATAGATGTCTGACTATACTAAAGTAGTTCCAGTTAAAATGATAAGTATATATAATATATTATATTCTTCCTATTACAAAGTCAGTGAAAGAGGTGAAATATTCTAATCGTTATTGTATGTATTAGCTTAAATACAAATTGATAAATCTAAATGTCGTGGTGGTAAATGATCGTGTGATTGGATCATTACTGTGGGAATAGTTGTTCCCAATCAAATGAGTCACAAATATTCGAGTTGGAGCTTAGGGATACAACCGATGTCCTCAATGTTAATATAGATATTTATTTGGTTTAATTTATTAGTAATTAACCTGTAGTACTTTTAAAAGAATGAACTTCATAAAATATACGGAATCTTCCAGTATTTATGAACAAAAGATATCTATGTTCCGAAACTGCGATAAGTTTACCTGTTAGTGAAAGTGCCAAAAGTTCACACCACGTAACTGTATAACCCTACTAGTAAAAAAAGTAACGTTTGAGGTAAAATTCCATTCGATAGACTGCAATGATGAATCTGTACGATTGACCATTAACACTGCTTACTGGGGACTGAAAAGGTATTCATCTTATGTTGTTTTATTCGGAATGTGTTAGCTTTTCAAATTATTTATTGTGCATATGTAACACGAACCACTGATCTCTGTAATACAGTAATGGATGTAGGATTGTTATTATTATTATTATTATGAACTCGATTTGAGACCACAACTTACACGCTGTCACTTTTGTTAACAAAAATTGATCTGTGCAAATACTTGCTAAATCCATTATTCTAAATGTTACTTTTCTCTATTTCCTTTTCTTAGATTTGTAAAATGTAGGTTTTACTTATGAACTATTTTATTATTATTATTGCAATAACATCACGTGGAGATTTTTTCGTGCGTTCAATCAACTATTACTATTATCTACGGTCTTTAACGACTCCAAAAACATTCCTCTACTTGTAGTTCTAAATGTACGTGTGAATTGACTGTACCTAAATAGTGCCTTGTTCAAACAATCATTATATTTACTTCAAAGTATGTCGATTATTCTGAAAGAAAGTACACAAACAATACTCTTAATAAATAAACGCTGTTTATTCTATTCAAAAAGTAACAAATTCGGTCTTTTGGATAACTTTTAATTGATGCTAAATGCTTTATTTAGTACATTTTTGCATTCCTCCCATCGATAGTTTACAGCTTTAATGCATACTTTTAGTAGCCAATTGATTAAGAAGAAATGTCTTCAGCAAAATCCTTTAACAAATTGTTAAAAATTGTAAATGACTCATATTCAAAGTTGTGGAGTT
>JAQFYJ010000774.1:0-11481 GCA_034694685.1 Isotoma anglicana | reverse complement strand
TTGTCCACTATTATGGCTGTCCATTATTTGTGATGTCTATTAAAATAATGTCCATTTAAAATTTTGTCCATTATTTGTCCACGTTGACTTTGTCCACATTTTGCCCGGCTCCCATTATTTATCAGTAGAAACTGAGGTATAAGAAACGGCAAACAATTCTAATTCTGTTTCTGTAATGTGAGAATGTCCAATGTCTCAGTTGTACAAATTGCCTTAATAATCTCTTTACATGATTTTTAAAGCTTGTGATTTGTATGCTAAAACAGCATTAAATATCCTCTGAAACTTCAGAATCAGTTTAATAAATGCACAATGTTATGAAAATAAGGCATATCGTGTTTAAATTGTGGTATCGATACATTGGAAATTTTTCCAATGTTAATCTCCATTTACCCGATCCTTATGAAACGCCCTGTATACTTGCTAAACCAAAACATGAACAGACTTCATGTGCCGCTAATTATAATTCAAATTTACCTTTAAATTGACACTCAATATTTTCAAATATTTAAAAACTTCTTCCTTAAATGAATGTAAATACTTTAAATTAATGAATCACTTTAAGTTTAGTTTTAGAACGATGTAACTAATTATCAAAACAGTACTAAATGAATTTTTTGAAAATCTATAACACAACCCATTTTCACCTCTTTCGTGGCTTCATTGTCACACTGTTTCGGTGTAATTTAGACATGAGTGCAAATAAGGTAAACAGGAAAGCAAAAATGTTCGAATGCAAGTCGTGGCTGGTCCAATGGTAAACAAAAGGAATGATGATGTTGTCGTCGTCGTTACCTCTGAACTTTGTAGGTCACCTAAAATTTCGTTGCTAGCACTAGCCATTGGAGTCATTTCTTTTTTAATGTAAATGAACGATATTTGCTCTTTGTGCCCATTACCACCAAAGACATAGATCCTATTAAGTTTTTCAACCGACACACACAAACGCCCTTTAAGGAAGGGGTACGATGTTGATTCCAGGTAAATGGGGTCAATTGTTTCCGTAAACGGTGTGAAACGCCACCAAAAATCTCCACCTCCGCCAATAATATATGCATTTATTCCTGTCCACATTGCACAAGAGTAATAAGCATATTTTGGAAAGGTTGCATTCTTTTAGGTGATATTGTTTGTGGTCGGATCAAGCTTTAAAATGATTAATGAAGTGGGGAGTTCTGTGTTTGTTACAAATATGTATGCCACATTTCACATATCATCCCAAACAGCCGTAGAATGAATCATTTCGTAAGGTAAATTGTATAATTTGGTTGCGGTATTGGAAGCCGTGGAATATACAGTCCTGTTAGACGAAGATTCTCCAGGAAAGATGTAAATGTATTCTTTCTTATCCCAAACTGTGGTCCATAGGTCGGCTATGGGAAACAATAATGTGTTCGTAGGCTCGAGATTTTAAACGCTCTTCCGATCAGCTAGTTTTGTCAGGTTGATTTTCCATATATGACCATAATCTTCGTATTTGTATAAATGAGTAAAGAAGTACATTTCAATATACCCTGTCCATACTCCACAACCTCCGCTATTCGGAAACACCTTATAGTCACCCGGATTTCTAAGCTTCTCCAACTTGTCCCCACTAATGGAATATTTAAAAATAAAAACCCCTCCTTCTGTTAAAATGTCCCTTCTAAAAATATAGACACTGTCAATTCCATCGTAAACAAATGTGGAAAAAGGGAGATATTCTGGAAACTCCGCTTCGCATTTTTCGAGATTAAAAGTCAGAGAATTGATGACTATAACCAGAGTTGTTATACAAAGCACAAAATATAGCAGTTTAACCATGATGAGTAATTTATGACAAACGCTAAACACATACTTTGTCCCGATCAGTTTTAATTTTGTTATTTCTTCTTAGATCAACTGAGCTACATTCTGGTAGTTTTCTTGTGATTGTGATCAGAGATTTTCAATAATATAAAGTAAGGTATTTATTTGAGAAACAGCAAATAAAAAAGTGAACAAGTATGCAATTTTTTATTTACTTGTTTAAGTGCAGATGAATGTGAAGGAAAACCTAATGCAACGTTACGAAGTATTGAATACCGGTTTTCTTTAAATACGCGGTAGAAGAAAAGCCCACAAGCACGACTAAGCACTAAGCTGGTCTTGCATATTTTTACTTAATATAAGCTAATTTTTTTTTCATCAATGGTCAAAGTCCATATTTTTAAAAGACAATGGATTCACCGTTCCACACCTTACAGAGTTACATTAATAGCATTGAATTATTGAATTGACCCCGGGTAAAATAATTTTAAATAGGGAAGTTGGAAAGTATTACTGGTTTAGTTGAACCTGTACGAAGTTAAATGCAGGTGAACATGTACCAAAACGGTTATTTGTTATTTTTTATTCTCAAAGTAAACTCTATCAGCACGATGATCACAATGATCAGGTTAAGAAGCTCACTTAGGTGTACACATGGAAGTTTCTCAATTACCTTTAGTTTAAGACACATACATAGAGTGTTAATCCAAACCAAATAAAACACTTTCAAAAATTCTAAAAACGGTAAATACACTTAGGGTTCAAAATAAAGCATTGAAATAAATATGTTAACAGCTTTTTCGGAACAGCTTTAAAAGTTTAAAAAACCTAGAAATTAAAAGAACATTAAATTTGTACTTTCAAAAATTCGATCATAAAATGGATTTCTAGTTCGATTTTTCATAGACCCTGTCTTGTTTAAATAAATTCATTGGCAAGTTTATTTATGACGCACGTATAAATTAATTCAAAAAATGATTTATGTACAAGTCACATTACTCGCCGGAAAGCCTGTTGTATAATGAAAGCTTTTTTGTGATGCCAGGATTGTGTACAACAAGCACTATATCATACAGCCAAATTAATTCCAATCCAGTTAATTTAACATCACGGCCGTAGCTATAAAAAATTTCAGGGGTGGTTTCTGAATTCGTGCCTCTACATTCCAGCTTCTCATATTCTCCGCCCCTCCCTATCCTCTCAACGTTAATCTCCGCGTTTCGGAGGGGGTTTTGACCACTAAACCCTAATCAAGCGGCGGCCCTGCTTAACATTATAATCTTAATATAATTGATGTATAATATGAATTTCATAAACACAGTTTTATGTGACCTTTTAAAAAAAGTAAAAAAAATTAACCACAGCTGCTCTGGGTTACAAGTACAATTTTGTGTAAGAAGTATTTTCCTTCGGTGTGGTTGCGCCACATTAACACTGAAGGAAAACCACTGACTATGGGGCTTTCTGTTTTTCAGTTCATTATCTTGGATTTTAGTACGCTTTTAAATTTATTTATGATATGTTATACACTTATAATGGTAATGCTACCACATGAATATAATACATATAGGCATAAGTTGTGTAAAGACGTTGTTGAATAGAAATTTAGCCGAATATCAAGGAAAGTTTTTTAGGTGCCATAATCATCCAAACTAAAGTGCTATCCGTTGAAAGAAAAGTCAAATTGACTGGGAAATTTCAAAGAGGTTGAATGATTGGGAAAAAGTCTATTATAGTTGTCTTTTTGACTAATTAAAACATTCCAAGGCAAAAGCCTTCTTGCTACCAAATACAATATTGATATTTGGTCTACTTTGTTAGATTTTGAATACCTGCCTTAGCAATAACCTTTACTAATCGTGGATTCGAATTTGTCAATTTCTAGCATCTAGTTTTTTTGGGATGGATTTTTGCTTCCCGTAAGAATAAAATAGAAACGCCCAGGATGGGTATTTAAAAAAGAAGGGCCCCGGAGGATTAACAAATTTCCCGTAAATATAGCATATATACCCCGTATTCCCTATGTACCTTTTATCTCATAAAACTATTTTTTCATTTACCCAATTTTATTGCATAAAAATATTGTTTTCTAAAATATGGTAATAAATGAAGGTGATAGCAAAGCCACTTGATAAATGCCAGTGCAAATTACACTGGTCTCCTTATAAGCAGTACTTATCTTCTGTCTTTCAAGTTATTTCTTTTCTCTCTTATAAAAGAAATCTTACGAAATACGAAAATAAAACTTCCTAAAAAATAATTCCTATGCAATATCAATCAGTGTTGGGGAGACGTATGAAGACTATGCCTTCTCCTTTTTGGCCATTAAAAACACCACTGAAGTCCCATATCAATCAAAAATCCTTATCGCTGATTGGGCAGACAGAATTTGAAATGGGTTCGAGTTGGCCTTTGAGGGACCGGTTGTTAGGGTTCATTGTTGCATGAATAAAAAATTTTTACTAAAACTTTATGCAAGGTGTTTTCATTTTATTTCCAGAGGAATTATTAACTTATGTACAGGGTTTCTCTACTGATTGATTCCGGGATGCTTTAATAAATTCGCGGGTTTTTCCATTACAGGGTAATTGGATTAATTTTTTCCGGGTGTTTCATCTGTTTAGTAGGGTGGAAATATTTGTCCTGTTTTTTTAAATCTCAATAAAAATACGTTTATATATGAGTTATGCACGCTACGACATATATGATAGACGGAAAAATAGCAGAATTTATTTTTCATAGTAATTTAACTGTGATTTAAGTCCAACAACTAAAACAGCTCATGTTATTCCAAAACTTGTTATGTTACAGGAAAATACGACATTTGGTTTAGTGGCGAGGAAAATTGTTTAGTTTACACCTTTGACACAAAAGAAGAGTAGGAAATAGCCTAATGCCTTATAATTCTTGCCATTTTAAATTAGTTACGTTTGTAGTTCTGTTGCTCAACGTAGGAGAATTTTTTCTTCGTCCACAAAAACAATGCGAAAGCCTCAATTGACATTTGCTCACTTTATTTTGATTTTTTTAGTTTGCGAATGTCACCCATCGCCCGATACAGAGGGTGGAGTGGAAAAAGAATTAAGTGAATTAGTTTCGTCTCACATAATGGATGCGAGTGCAGATAGAAAGTGGAGAGAGGACTGGGAAGTTCAAAGCACACTCAAATTAGTATCTATAATAGGCAAAAATCACAAAGTGGTCACACTTGTTGCAAGGCATCGCAAAAACTTGATCCTACAGTTGCGCTGCAACAATGCGTATCCACGTATATACAATGCTGAACTACGTCGATTTGGTTTTCTTCGAATCTGGGTGATTCTCCACTATTATTAAAAATACAGCAAACCCCGACATACATTGCCAGTATACATGCGTATACAAAACATGTGATCATTTTTACTGGCGGTTAATGGACAAAAACGATTTTGTAATCTTTATTTCTTTCTATTTTTAGAAAAATAACAAATGTTCCTATATAGTCGCGCTGTATAATAGAATTAATTCAATTTGTAGGGACTTTCTTTAATAGATTTAGGTTAGAGATTGAATGATGAAGCTTTTTTAATCCCTGTCCGCATTGCAATGAATTTTTAGTTGAAGCATACCAAATTTCTTTAGATTTTGAAATCAAAAATCCCTTAATACTAATCCAAATATTTTCAAAACAGAGAATTTTCCATCTGATTATTTTACTTCTGTGTGTGAAGCTCATGCGTCAATACAATTGTTGCTCGCCATTAACTTATTTTAGTGTGTGCATGTAATAGAGATTACATAACACTGGTCGTGATAAATCCATAGTGCTAGATCATTATTTTTCAACCAAAAATACATTTTTTCTTTGGATTTCAAAATTTGTCTTATAATATTTTATATCAAACAAATTTATGCCCATTTTGTAACAGCCATTTACCTTTGGTACCTTCGTAAATGTCATTGTTATATTTCAGTTATATTTTAGGAGTTGCCAAGAATGAGAAAATGTGACAAGTTTCCCGGGTTTACCAGTAATACCACTTCCAAAGGAAACATTGAACGCATTTCCGTTTTTCATTTTGAGCCGAATTTGACATCTGCTATGCACCAGATACGCTGCCCATATATAGTATTTAATGTCTTTGTGCCAGGTAATACAGCTGAAGTTTTAAACATAATTATTTGGAAGTTACTTGTTGACACTAAACCTTTTTTAAATTTAACAGTATATTTTGAAATATTCCTGTAACAGGCGCAAAAAGTCTTCTACACAGTGGACAAAATCTGACTTACTTTACGTCCGATGATCCAAATTCTGTAACAAACAGATACATTTTTTGTCCTACGACTAATCCGAGAATACCAGTATCTCTTTTCATTGAAAACCAAAAGGTAAAAATTTATTACGTTATCCGTCGCATTAGATAGATAGATAACGTTGTGTTGTCAAATGACTATTTATATCGTAACATTCTGTTTTCCTGACGATAAGTCTACAGTGAACTGCTAATTTTATCTGGAGATTTTAAGATATTTTTGGATAATTTTACTGACTCTACGCAAGTAGATTACTAACCAAATCTACCCATCCTGAATCTTTATCTTTGAAACCACCATAGATAGTCCACTATTCCTCTTAAAATTTAGATTCCTCATCTTGCATCTATCACCTTTCACAATTCAGCAGTTATACACAATACGTAACTATGAATATTTTTAAATAAGATTTCAAAATTAAATACACAAACTGCTAAATCTTTCTAACATTCGACAGCGTGAAGTGTTGGAGAGATCACAGACAGCAAAACTTGTTGTTTTTACTTAAAAACCAGGAGTTTCTTGACACAAGTAAAAATGCATAAAGTACTCCTTCAGATTGATGCATATTAAATAGGCTTGTTATATTTCAAATCAATGTGTTTGTATTTTTACTTGCGGACAATTTTGAAGTCTAGTGATTTTTTCGATCCTCGTATGTAAAATTAACAAATTGCATTTAATTTTCAGCGAATTGCTGAATTTTTATTTAACACATTAAAACTAAAGGAAAAAACAGTATTACTTAAAGAGGTGCCTGTAAATGAAAATCTGATTTGTTTGTTTGTTTATTTAAATCAAACTTCCTGGGGACAGGTTAATTATGTTTGACAAAGAAGTATAAAAATCATAATATGGAGAAAAAGAGATTGAATAATAAGAAACTTAACATTATAAGCAAGAAATAAGAGTAATAGTAATTATGAGTACAAATATTCTAGAATCACTACACGGAACATTTCGTAAGTTTTTAAATCGTTTTTTAATTCACATGTACAATTTAATTTTTTAATTTAATTTAATTCGTACAATGAGGTACCCCTACTTAAAGGGACATTACACCTCAAGGGTTTACATTTTTTACAAAGTGATGTTGTTGAAATACTTAAATTCTTAGTTAATATATAATCGAATTAATATTATGAAGTAAATTCAAATAATTAATCAAACAATTTACAGATTCATGAGTTTTTAACATAATTAATTAATTTATAATGTTATTACGTCAATCATTAATATTTTTATAATCATCAGCAACATCTGTTCAAGATTGGCTTCAAATTTTAATCACTGCAGGTTTTTCTTCGTAGTTTTTTTTGTTTGCATCAGTATCAGTATTTCATAATAGACTTCAGGTTTTTTAGTTTACTTCATTTTATTTTTGATAATCATTACATCAATTCCTAGGGGTTAGTTTAATTTTAGCTGCGTCCAATCCAATCCTTTTGCACTTGTTTTATGTTTCATCCAGGGAAGAATCCATCCTCATCTCGAATGGTAGATATTTATTTAAGAATTCGGGTGGTTTCAATTTTTGATTATGTCGTAGAACAAGATAACTCTGTTTGATTGTTTTAAATTTATTTTTTTCTGTTTGAGGAGCATAATGATGGAATTGGTTAACTCGGGAGATAGTACACAAAGATACAGGTGTCTCACAATTGGGTTTAATAATTTTCGAAGCTTTAATAAATTTAGAATCATATTGGTCTGTTTTAGTTTTCGATTGCTTTCGTTGAAACTTAGTTTCCAGTTTTAGATGTTTTTCATCGCAGTTTAATGCTTATATTTAATTAGAGTACACGAGGGTTTTTCAAAATGAAGGTTTTTAGATTAATTTTAAATTTTTTGAAAGAGCTGCTAGATATAAATTCAATTAGTAGTTTATTAAGTAGCGAAAGCTGCATTATGAGATCGCTCTGTCTGTCCTTCTGTACGTCCGTCCGTCTCACCGATAACTTTAGAGCGCTTCAAGATAATCATGCGCAGTTTTTGCGCTAGATTTCTCTGACCAAAAATACTTTTGGTATTGAAAATCAGCGCTCTGCGCAAGGTCAAACTGGTCGAAAAATAAGGTCAAAGGTCAAAAAATAAGTTCAAAGGTCAAAAAATAAGGTCAAAGGTCAAAAAAGGTCATTTTTCACATTATATATCGTTGGATAGCTCTGAAAAAGTACATTAAAATATTAACTGAAACTCATGATCTATGATGACCACTATGGTCATAATGTGGGAGGTCAAAGATCAAAAATTTAAATTCCAAATTTTGTATATGTAGTTAGACGTTAGATTAAGTGTAGATCAAAATTAGGTACGACACTTTATTGTGTGATGACCTCTAATGTCAAAAGGTCACAATGTCAAATTTTTCATGTTATATCCTAAAATTTTACACGTCTATTGCTTTCGCTACTTTTCTATATTCCGGTTTATATGGTTTGTTCCAATATGAGGATGCAAGTGACTTTATACTACGTTTTCCATAAATAGTTTTAGAACATTTTTCCTGAAAAATATCGTGCTTACTTCTCGTACTTTTTAAGTTTGTTTGTAAAGAAAAGTGAACAAATATTGTTAATAATTGAGTATATTAGGCATGCAGAGTTATATAGATAATTGTCATAAGTAAATAAACCTTAGTAAATGGTGTAAAAAAGGAGCGTCAGAGCAGCACAATTGAGTGTGTGACCATTTTAGTACCATAAGAAACCATAAAGTACCCTTAGAAACCATAAGGAACGTTAATATTACCCTTAAAAACCATAAAGCACCATTAGGAACGTTAATATTACCCTTAGAAACCATAAGGCACCATTATGAACGTTAATATTACCCTTAAAAACCATAAGGCATCATAAGGAACGTTAATATTACCCTTAGAAACCATAAGGTACCATAAGGAAAGTTAAATTAGCCATACAAACCCTTAAATACCCTTAAGAACTCCTAAGTACCCTTAAAAACCCTTAAGTACCCTTAAGTACTTCAAAGTCCGACACACTTGCATACATTGAGTCCTTCACAAAGTCCGACACACTTGAATACATTCAGTCCGTCACAAAGTCCGACACACTTCCATACATTGAGTCCGTCACAAAGTCCGACACACTTGCATACATAAAGTACCTTTAAGTACCCTTAAGAACCCCTAAGTACCCTTAAGTACCCTTAAGTACCCTTAAAAACCCCTAAGTACCCTTACGTACCCTTAAGTACCCTTAAAACCCCTAAGTACCCTTAAGTACCCTTAAGTACCCTCACGTACCCTCACGTACCCTTACGTACCCTTCAGTACCCTTACGTACCCTTCAGTACCCCTAAGTACCCTTAAGTACCCTTAAAACCCCTAAGTACCCTTAAGTACCCTTACGTACCCTTAAAAACCAGTAAGTACCCTTAAATACCCTCACGTACCCTAAAGTACCCTTAAAAACCCCTAAGTACCTTTAAGTACCCTTAAAATTTAAATCCATAATCTCATTTTCCCCTGTTGGGGTGTGGTTAGGTTTTTTAAGGTCCCTTTGGGTTTTATTTGGGTGCCTATGCTTCATAGAAAGCATGCGGTGGTGGTTGAGAAGGAATAACGAAAAAAAAAATTTTCCCTATCTTTAACAGTAGGTCAGAAATTTGACCTTTTTATTGTGACCTTTTGGGTGGTCCTACATGGTCTATCTCGTAACTTGTCCAAGCTATGGAGTTCTAGAATATGTGTACCAAGTTTCGTCCCGATATCTCAATCCGTTCTTGAGTTATCGGTGTGACGGACAGACGGACAGACACCAGACAGATTGACGCAGTGAAAACCATAAATGAGCTGACGCTTCTTAATAACCAAATCAGTTTCTCATAAATGTCATTTTAGATTGGTTCGTGCTTGGGTTTATCAAGATACATTCTCGGAGATTTTCTGATATGTTTTTCTATTGTTTTTCGCTTTTTTTGGTGCACTCTCCTATATTTTCAAGATGTATGTGAAGAAATGCCTATGCTATATAGAGAGACAAGAGACCCTTTTCCTATTTACTTTTTTACTTTATATGCCACGGCTAGCTCATCCTAGATATTATATAATTCGGCCTGTAGGATGCACCGAAACTGCCCAATTATTATGCCCTTTGACCCATTTTACATACCCTTCCGTACGGATGCTCCTTTGCAGGTATTCAATCCAATAAGGGCTCTCCTTTGGCTGCCACGTCCTGATTTCATTATACCAAGGGTTGTACACTGTAAGGAAGACTGGTGACTGGTTTACTTCCGTCTGTACTCCATAAAGTCTGGCAAATTTTCTCGGATCTCCATATTCTTCCTCTGCTTGGAATAAAGCATCTTAGGTATCCGACAGACTTGATCTTGGAATGTCTATCAGGTTACCTAATAAATACGGAAGAGAAAACACAACAGTTAATTTACTTTAATAATCTACGGTTTTGTATCAATGCAATTTTGAATTTTCTCTTTTCTAACTTTTATCTTCTAAGTCTATCTCTATACATATCTGGGGTGTAATTAACTCTATTTGACCTTCTTAAGACTGGCTCATTATTCACATTAAGTACAGGTCGATTTACAGGTTCTTGTCGATCAGAACTAGTAACAACTCTTGTTCCTACGTACTTAGTTCTTTCAACAAACGGTTTTAAGTCACTCACATGTCTTTTACCTAACTCATTACCGTCTAAATCTGTCACTTTATACGTTACTGGGTTCGTTTCTTCACTAATGGAAACTGGTCCTAGCCACTTTTTTCCTAGCTTTTTCATAAACCCATCATCTGCACTAGATAAATCATGCGTTCCCATCAAAACTTGATCTACTATATTATAATGCACATCTCGATGTTTTACATCATAGTAAGACTTGTACTTTACTCTAGCATGTTTTATATTTTCCCTGACCCATTCAGTTACCTCTTCCATGAATTCTTTCGTAGAATTGAACTCTGGCCCTTCATTTTCGACTTCAACTTGCCTGTCCAAAGGTAGTTTTATCTCTCGGCCCAAAAATAATACAGAAGGTCGTTTCATTTACCACTGTTCGCAGTGCTAAGGCGAACTTTTGAAGATGCTGACGAATGACGATTTTCTACAAAAGCTGCGATCATCGGGACGATATTTCTATTTGATCTCTCCGCTTGATGAGGTTGAGGATGGTAAGAACTGGTGAAGACGGGTTTTATTCTCCACTGCTTGCACAGTATCTTCATCGTTTTCGAGATGAATTGGGAGCCATTGTCTGTCACGATGACCTTTGGGGCCCCTGACCGACAGGGTTTCGCTCACTTCTTTAGAAGGTTGAATCACACCGAGTAGTCATTCAAGCTTCTGATTCGAGTATTTTACTTCTTGGCAATTCTTACAGCTTCTAACATATTCCTTGACATCTGTAAATAAGCCT
>JAQFYJ010000773.1:0-11483 GCA_034694685.1 Isotoma anglicana | reverse complement strand
TGAAATGTCCTTCGAACTTGTCCAGTACTGTCTGATAGACTTTCTTCTCGTCTTCGGACAGATTGAAAGAAAGCAGAATATCATCTGATTTGTCACCCATGAGATATATCATAGTGTTGACCTGCTCTTCCTCCTTCTTTGAGTTCAGACCTGAGGCCATCCTGAACCTCTCAAACCTTCTTTTCCACTGGGGCCATTCCTCTGGGACGAAAGAAAATGGTTCTGGTGCTTGAACTGTGAATGCGGCTGACGACGCCATCTCTGCGTTGGTAGTTGATCCAAAGTCACGCCGTGCACTTCACTTCACTGGACTACTTACGAAATTTTCTAAAATTTCGAAAAGTTCGACACTTTAATGGCACTTCTCGATCAGTTTTGCGCTGCCACCATGTGTTATCTTCGTTGGTTGCCTTATCGAGCGGTTCGGGGGCGTATGCTTTATGCTTATATGCTAAATAAAGGGAACACTGTAAGAGCTCAAGAATATACGTCTAGCTTGTATTGAGTCTACGAGGCAAGTGAGTATTACATACATGTTCATGCCTAATCTACCTATGGTACATTGTAGTAGTGTATCACTACCTACACACAGTCATACTTCAACACTGTTAAATCTGCTCTGAGTCGAATTATCCGGTACCCTTTTGAGTATTACTGGATCGGTGGCAGTGGTCGTTTTCACATCAGATGTAAAAAATCAGGGCCATTGATTTGAATTGGATTTCTAGTTCAATGGGTCGATAAACAATGGCATTAAATCATATCTAGATTATTTCTCATCGGAATTAGAAGGATGGGATTTGGGGGTTTAGCATCGAGTGATCAATATGAATAAAATCAGCTCATGTTTTTGTCATACCCATGAAAAACACTCATTAAACGGGTGAGTTCAAGTTTAAGTACTTTTAAATATTGAAATAACTAAAGCATAACTTTGCAACAACTGCAAAAATATTTTTTAAACATACTGTCCCCCAAAGGCCAACCTAGCAGTTGCCCTGGATAGGTGTGAGCATGGGCAGGACAGAACAGATAGCTTATGGGTAGGATATGGAATAAGCTATCTTACCCATAATCTGCTCACCTATCCAAAGGTTTCACCTATCCGTCCGATGGGATTGAAATAGATGGATAGGTGAGTTGTTTTTGGCTAAATATATGACAAGAGAATGATTAGGGACAGGTTTTTACTGTGACAAAAATTTATAGATGGATTGGTAAGTGAGTGGTACCTCACAAGAAAAATTAAGGAGGGATGAACGAGTGATTAGTAAAAAAAATGTAAGAGTGGAGGGATTGATGAGCGATTAATTGGAAACTTAAGATTGAGTATCAATATGGATGTAATTTATTTTGCTATGTCTAGCTAGCAAAACCAAATATCAGTTTTTTTTGTAGAGAAAGTGTTATTACTTGGTTATTGTTTCACTTTTCGTTTTGGACTCTAGCCTCAATCAAGTGCATGAAACCAAAAATGTATTTAAATATATAGCAGTATGTATTGGCAATTTGGCAATACAAAAGGATATCTATGTGTTTCTTACGTAATTTAATAAATGTGATATTATCTAATAGTAAAATTTCTGTTTTTAACAAACTTCAGAACTTTTCCAATCTACTTGGCTCGTTAAGATAATGTTGAAATTTAAAAAATAAAATTAATAAAAATATACAGATAGATATTGGTATATGGTAGGTGACTGATGATTAAAGCTGGACTTTCTTAGACACTGGTATTTTAGAAATGTCTTAATACAGCTCAGAATCACCGATTTAGGGAGAAAATGGATGATGTTTATTAAAATGAACTTTTGTAATCAGTATAAAACAGGAGCGGAGGCGGAAGAAATGTACCCTTATGTGCTCTACCCTTATGGGCCCTTAAAAGCAATCACGTACCATTATCTTACCTACCCTGAAAACCCTTTCGTACCCTCAAATTCTTACCCTTAAAACCCTTATGTATGTTCCTTTAGTTTAGAACCCCTCATAAATGGGTACTTGGGCACCCATGGTTCGTAGAAAGCAAGGGGTAGTGGAGGTGAGCCTACATGGAGAAAAAAATTGTTATCCTATCTTTATCATTAGGTAAAAAATTTGACCTTTTTGAGTCCGTTAGGGCTTTTTGGGTGCCTGTGCTTCATAGAAGTTGAGAGAAGCCATATCGAGAAAAACAAACTTTTCCCTATCTTTAACATTAGATTCATAATTTGACCTTTTTATGGAATCATGAGGGCTTTTTTGGGGTGCCTGTGCTTCACAGAAAGCGTTCCATATAAAACATCTTTAACATTTATTCATAAATTTGACCTTTTCATTGGGACCTTGGGTAGGGTTTTACAGGGCCCTTCTCAAGACTTATCTAAGCTATGAGGCTCAAAAACATGCGTACCAAGTTGGTGTGAAAGATGGACAAACACGCAGGCAAAACCATAAAGGAGCTTCTATCTTTTATAAGCATTGGAGATGGATTGGTTAGTGATTAGTTATCAAGTTGAAATTGGAAGGATGGATTGGTTAGCGATGGGTTTGCAAGTTTAAAATAGAACGATGGATTGGTAAGGGATTGGTTTGCAATTTTAACTTAGGAGGATGGATTGGTTAGGGATTGCATTGGTTTGCAAGTTTAACTTAGGAGGATGGATTGGTTAGGGATTGCATTGGTTTCGAAGTCAAAAGATAAAGATGGATTGGCGAGTGATTATTTATTGGAAGTTACACCTATGCAACTATCCAAGGCAACTCCTAGGTTAACTTGGGGGGGGGGACAGTATATAGGGTGGGAAGCAACTTCGCATATCATAGAATGGATGAATATGCATTATTATTTACCCTTGTGCTTATAACAGTCTTTGGGTGTATTCCGTGGCAGCCGACTCCTTGAACTTCGCTGAAAAGTATATTGGAGAGTCTTTCTGTATTTGGATTTTAAAAACTGTTTAAATTCTGTTACTACTATATGTTTTTTCATACATTTATTTTTATGAGCAAGATGAATACGTATAAAAAATGACATACCGGCAACATCACGGCAATTAATTTCTTCCAAATGCAAAAATAAATACTGAACAGTTCTCTCGAAAGGTAAATGCATACTTAATAGGATCATCATCATCATATACATAAGTTAACGACAGACAACAAACAATAGATAAAAGATACATAGTAATGACGATCGACTGACTGACTGAACTTGAATTTACCCAAGAATGTTAAATGACTTAAAATAAATGAGACTAATTGTAAGCTTATGAAGTAAAATGTGGGACTTCTGTACACCCCCAACAGTACCAATCCTATAGTTTCAGAATTTAACATTTTTCTGAAGTTTCATCAGAACAAGCTTTAATCTGTTTTTCTTTTGCTCATTTAAAGTTGGTTTATTTTTAATCACTATTGTAATTGCAAACTGCCAAGGTTTTCCGTTCTGTTATTAACTATAACACAGTTCAATAAAAATCACAACCTGAAACTTCAAAACTTCGAGACATGCATATTTTGTTGGACTGGCATGAGGTTTCATTATTTATATGATTACACCCGAACTACATCTAAGCTTTTAGCCTGTTCAGAAGTGCCACAGATACATACCTTTTCGTTTGCAATAAGCCTCAAGGTGTCTTCTTGTTATAAACTTGTTTACTATCCTGATTCGATAGGCATATGGGTTTGGACGGGGAACATATTTTTATAACTTGAGTATGCAGTTACCTGGATGTACTTTATTGTCTAAAAGTCAATTTCTGAATACATTCCAAAGGTGTGTACGAACACTAATGAAAGGAATGGTAAAAAGGGAGCGTGCATGCAAAACTTACGATTTATCAGCTGATTAGAATGGCCAAAGGAATCAAAAGCTACTGGGATCGTCGGGATTGCTTTGTCTGTACTTTTCCGACTGTTATTTTTCATTTGTTGACGTCTTAAAACAAAATCGATGATTGAAAAATTGCAAATCTGCATATCTCCAAGGGCCAATTGAATCACGAGTTAGAAAGATAGCTATATCTATAGTTAGCAACTAAACTCTTTTCAGTTAGTAAGATAATCTTAAAAGCTAAAAGCTGTTTTCGGTAGAAGATAAGAGACATCGACAGCTTCCTTAACCACTTACACAAAATCTAAATTAGGCTTAAATTGTAGGAAATATTATTTCGCACACGTCATAGTCCGCAATTTTAATTTGGTATGAAAACTCGTACTTCCACAGTGACCTGCTCAAAAATAGCATAAAATGAATTGTCGTCGCATTGTAACCAGATTGAGATATGAGTTAAAAGGCAGGAATGACAATACATAGTATAGTTTATTTCTTATAACTTTTAATGAACTTTTGTGCATCTCATCTCTCTATACCTTGAGAGATGAGATATTAAATCTATCATTCTATCATGTATTAATATAAACTACGTATAATATAATATAAAATACCACAGGTAGTTAGTTACCTAAATACATTGATAGGTTAAAACTACCTGGCTGAGTGAGAGATCGCCAGTCTTCATTTGGAGCCGACTCAACTCTCATCTCTCTCTCCTCAGCCTGACAAGGGCCTGCCGGCCCTTGTCCACGTAACTCTTCGATATCTTTCTTATTGAATAAATATTACTATCATTCTTTATATCAAATTCCTACTGTTGTTTGCATTCACATTATTTGCATCCAATCTGAACTTATTCATATCACTTTAAATCTTAGTCTACATACTAATGGAGATCCTTAAGGACCAGACCCTGCACGCTACAGCATCTGGCCTTGTTCGGAGGTTTAAGTTTTCATAACAGATTAAAATGACTGACTTTAGCGTGTACAAAAGAATATTTCCTACGATTAAAGCCTAATTTAGATTTTATAAGAAAAGTGTGGAAGGAGTTGACTGATTATGCCTTGAAGCCAAGAGATTGATTCTGCCAAAATCCAACTTATGTGCCGAAAATTAGCGTTGACGGGGTTTTAACGAATAATTTTCATTCCTGCCATAAGGATAGTATTAGAATTTATAAAATTAGAATGGTTGCTAACGGTTTGAAGACTATTTTTAAATCACCCTATCAGACGAAATGCAATTGTGATTTTTGCAACATTCATTCAGTTCAAAAATAGTTCAATATAGAGTAGAAGAGTAATAGTAGAGTTTAGATTTCATATTCTTAGTTTGGATGGTAATGCTTTAAATAATTTTTATTTTAACTGATAAATATCATTTTTTTAAAAATATTAACTGTATTTCGTTAATCAGTTAATTCTATTTTCAATTCGACGACTTTCGATTTATACTTATTCATTTCACTTTTCTCTTTCCTCGTCTTCAATGTAGCATTGCGTAAAAGTTCGAGGTAAATCACGAGGGATTTGACTCGATCACTTTTCTTATGCAGCGTTTCCGCCAATTCTTCCATTGCACCTGGGGAATTATGTAAACTACCGGAAGGTTTCAAAATTTCAAAAATATTCGATTCAGTTCGAAAGAAATCTCTGTATTTCTGTTTGCAAAACTGAGCTCCTTACAATTCAGGAAATGATCTAATTGCTGAGATGAATAAACTGGTGAACTGTACAATTCTTCACATATTGAAAATGCCTTCTTCTTATCGCCATCTAGCCACCAGAGAGCAAAAGCCTGTAGATACTTTATGGCAATATTCATTTCGCTAATTTGTCCTAAATATTTTCCCGCCAAATTTGAAGCCGCCTCTAGTAACTTTGAAGAATTTTTGGGCATGAAGTTTCCTCTTAGGATATTTATACTGCAGTCGTTCGTACCCGACTCGAGCATCTCATTCGTCACTGAACTTACACCGTTGAAAAAGTTCCATAAATACAATTTGACTAGTAATTCGCATTTCCCCTTTTCGTCTAAATCAGAACTAAACTGAATGTTTTTATAAGTTAATTGAGCGTATTCTACGGCACAGTCGATAATCCCGTGATTTAAAAGAAATTCAATGACAACGTAAAAAACATCTAATGAGACCATCTCGCAATTCAAGGCAAATTTGCAAACATTATTCAAATGGCTTAAGTCACTTCTCAAATTACTTAATCTTCTACTAGTTTCATTAACTTTAGCACAGGTTAAAAACACACTTTCAAACAATGATTTTGAAAATCCCGGATTTTTAATCCGTCTCCTAATGACTTCCTGTACTAACCGATGAATGCTAATAATTCCATCTTATATTTTAACCAAAGAGTAAATTCGTATCGAGTCTAATTCCTGGTCCAAAACAGTTTCCAACTCAAACGATGTGCAAATTCTTTCCAAAAAGCCAATTTCAACTTCATCGGGTTCTAAATACGCGAGAATATTCAAAATTTGAACTCCCGCCTCACTCATTTTCATAAAGGTGATATCCCACGTGACTAAAGTTGTCATTGAGTAATCATGCTCAAATGAATTCAACTCTTGACTCAGCATCTCTGACTTTTTCTTTTCAAATTCCTTGACATAGTCTGAAACGCTGTAGTTTCCCGTTCTAAAATGCGTCTTTTGTTCTTTAATATAAGCCACAGCCTGTTGTAAAGCTAGTGGATAATATTGAACCAATTCACATAACTTATCTGCATCAAAATTTGTCACATTTCCACATTTCAATATTTGGAGTATTTTTCTAGCTTCTTCCTTATCAAGCACGTCCAATTTAACTGTGATTCCAGCATTGTCCAACACCATGCTATTTCGACTTGTCACGATGATAAACAACTGGGGGTAAACTGTAGCCATTTTGATAACCTTTGCCACTTCCTCATATTTCTCATCAACGTTGTCAACTACAAGTAACAGGTGTTTACTCTTTTCCAGAATTAAATTCACCACATAATCTAAATATTCTACAGGGTTGGGCTCTGCCTTATTTGAAACTCCTAGTTTTCTTACAAGTTTCAAAATGGAATCACTTAACGTTTGTGTGGTTTCCCCACTTAACCAAATACGACTCGTTCTCGAGTTTACAATTCGAAACAGTCGAAATAACATCGAGTAATGGATTTCGTTTGCGAATTTCCTACACAATTCGGTTTTTCCAATTCCACCAAACCCGCAAATTAAGATTAAGTTGTCATTCGATGTAAAATGTGAATTGAGTTTTTGTAATTCGCTCTCTCGACCGCTGAAGTTTCCTGCGGGCCTTGTGATTCCGTGGGTAATTGGCCACTTTATTTTCTCTCCAGTTCGGATAAACCGATTTTCTATTTCTGCACTTTCTCTTTTATCCGTATGTTCGTTAGGATATGACAAAAATAAAGGCGGGTTAGGTCCTTGTCCATTACAAAATCCATCTGTCCTGTAATCTAGAAGTTCCAAAAAAAAGAAAAAGAAAACTTTGGTCGGTTTTTAAAGATAACAGAATAGCTTCAGTTTGACATTTACTGGGATTTGACATACCTTTAACGCTTTTATAGTCAACCGACCTTTGTAGTAAGTCTGTCGTTTCAAAGTTTCTTTCCAGTTCCTCTGTATTCAAAACAGATCAAAATTTTTAACGTATTTTGTGAACAAGCAAACCCGCATTATAACATTATTGCTGTTCATACAAATTAATTCGTGAATTTAAATTAAATCTTATTTAAATGTATGGTAGATAAAATTACTTCAAAATACTTAAAGTAATACTTCAAAGTATGAACTAAAAAATGAAAACATCGGTTTTTGTAATACAGAAAAATGGGTATTATCTAAACGATTTGTATTTTGTCAAAAAAGATCCCAATTCTTTTGGATTGTATTCGTAAATGACGTTTCACGGAATTTAACTTCAGCAAAATGTTTCTTTTAAAATGAAAAGAAAGAGGCAAACCGGCAAGAGATGCGCAGTTCATGTTCCTTAAAACATGGGTTAAATCATAAACAGTCCGCCTTGGATTTCTCGCCATCCAACTAGTAAGTATTTCGGAGAAAAGGTCGTAATATTCCAGATGATTTCTATTGAGCCCAGTTTTCCACCTCAATTTCTCATGAGCAGGTGATTCTAAAGAGTCAGAAAACTCTGACCAATTCGTAAGTAAAAATGGATCTTTCAACATCACTTTCACCAAAAACTTCACTTCCGCAAATCGGCACTCTACCGATTTAATGGAAGAACAACCAAATGCTTCGGCCATCGTCTTTCTCTTAAAAATTTTAAAAAGCCGCAGCGAAAAACAAAAAGATACTTTTTAATTTACTCTCAATTTTATCGTAATTCATTACTCTAATTGTTATCTCTTTTGATGAGCTTAGCAATTTAATTTTGTTCCCTCAACGGCTCGAAACTTGCTCCACTCATTCCGAATTAGTAAAAGAGTTTTTGCACATTTTTTAATTCTAAAAAGTTATTTCCTATCTCACTTTTCTTATAATTTACTTCATTAAAGTTTGTTTAAAACCAATCTATGTTCAAAACTATAAGGAAAAATGTTTTATTAGATAGTCAATAGTGGAATTTGTTTGTAACTTAAGCGTGACTGAATTTTATTAAAACCTCTTTTATAACTAAACTATTCATAAAAATTTTTTAACTCAACTTTTTAAAGACTGTCTTTCCAATCCGAATTATTTATCTAATAATTTCTAGTTAGTAATAAAAAAACTGCACACACAGGGTTTAACGACAATCCAAAACTATTGTATACCGAACTTATACTCGATCATCAATAAAGTGTAAAGTCTCAACTTGAAAAATATTTAAACGTAATACTTTGAAAGTGAATGAAATAAAACTGATATTTAAAATGAGATTAGACGACTCATCTGACTTAAATAATATAATTTATTTCTCTTTCCTATTTAAAGATATGAAACCAATGTTTCCGTTAAAACACGTCATTTTTCATGGAAAGTGGTCAGTCTAATGGTTGCTTCTCTCATTCTCCTTTTTTTCAAACAAATACAATTTTTTTCCTCTCTTTTACAAACCACAGCGGCTTATAGGAACAGAATTAGCTTTGCTATTGAGTTAAGGGCCAAGGGGGTTCACTTTTCAATTTCCTAAAATTCTCGGAAACCATTGAGAGTCTAAGTTTTGCTGTTTGTAAATTGCTAATGTCATAACCTCGGTGGAGTTATCATCCATTTTTCTCTCCGCATTTCACATTTTTTTTCCAGGCCGATTTTCACTGAATTTTAGTTGTAAAGTGTAAAGTGCAAAGTGATTTTCTGTTCGAAGTGCATCTTCAACAACGAGCGTGCAGGCAGTTTACTTTTGTAAGTTGGGAATCATTTAAAGCGAAATAACGACACCTCTTCGCAGTTTCACACTCATCTTCCTCATTCTTTGCGCTTTTGCTTCCTCCCACACTGCCAAGGTAATTCATTCCTTCAATTCAATCTATCCCCAAGCTTGGGAACGACTTCGTGTTTTATTCGTTAGACTTATTCATGTGTTTTCTTTTCATTGTCTCTAGGGAAGCGGAAGTGCTACCAACCAATGTGATGATTTCAAAGGAAATTATTGTATGAAGGATGGAAAGCTATACCCTGATAAAATGAAAACATGTGTCAATGACAAGTACACAAAATGCTTTACTCAGAATGTGAAAGATCAAGCTGGGTGCATCGAGAAGACTCAGGAGATACCAGTTGAAACTGATAAATGGGAAGATAAAATATTAGAAGCATGCTTCTGCGACGGTGACGGATGCAACAAAGATAACAAATTAGGAAGGATTCTCATTGTGGCCATTGGCAGTGCTGGCGTATCTCCTCATCTATTTTGAGGTTGGTTCCCCTTCAGCCTAAAAACCACCAACCAACAATTCACCATTAATTTCCAATTGGATATTCCAGTCCTCCCTGATAAGAGTGATCTAATTATGATTCCAAATGTTATGTCCGTCTGTCAGTCCTCTCTCTTTTGTATCTGTACTGTAATACATGATTTCATACGTCCTTGTATTTGAATGTTAGACGCATAGTCACAGTTCACTCACTGTTGTTCAACAATGTAATAAACTATTTTCTTAGGTGCTCCATTTGAAAACTGCAACTTACCTTTGAACTCCATCATTCGTAAGTTAAATGTAAAAATAAATCATACTTCTCTCCCTTGCGCTCTATCCTAAACATTTCGCACCATGCATTTCAAACACTCATCCGCCCAATCTATATTTTTAGTTGCGTATTAAGATTTTCTCTTCACTTCATTGTGATGCAAATTATTTCAGAGTAATCGTTAATCACGACAAAGAAAAGTTTGACCTTTTTTATTGTGACATTGGAGCTGGTCCTACAGGTCCCATCTACGAACTCGTGCAAGCCATGCGGATCTAGAGTATATGTACAAAGTTTCATCCCGATAAGTCAATCCGTTCGAGAGTTATCGTGTCCACAGACCTTGATAAATTTTGGACCCAATGTTAAAGATAGGGAAAAAATTTTTTTTTTCTAAAATTGTTTCTCCTCAACCACTGCGTTCTTTAGATGACCTAAAGGGACCCAAGGGGAGTCACTTAAAGGCGCGCCGCCTAAAATTTTTTAATAGGCTAATGGGATATCCCCGAAAAGCTTAGAATTCGGATGAAACAAAAACGATGAGTTAAAATTTAAAATATTACATCCTCGGCGCAAAAATCCAAATTTACGTATTTATTTATATCGGATAGGCCTATCACCATGAAATTTGGTATACATGATCTATGTAAAATAATGTATTTTAAATTATGTATTTAAAATACCTACTTTCAGGTATTAAGATTATGTATTTTGTATTTTAATCACCTATAATCTAAAATTTGATTTTGTAAGTTGAGGTAAAAATTTATGAATATATTTAAAATGCATTTATATTTTCCGCATCAAAAGGAAAATTTATTTAAAATTCATTTAGGATTTATAAGTTTTTGAAACTAATGTCTTAAGTATCCCTTACTATTAAAAACGGCGAAGCGTGAAAAACTTAATTTCATGCTGAAAAGCAAGGTTTCTGAAATATCAATTTTTGAAATTTCTAAGTCTTACAATTTGTTGTAAATAAAGTTAAATTCCAGAAGTTTTTCTATATTTTACTTCTACATATTTTTTCGTGCAAACAATTAACAAATTCTAAATTCTAAATTTAAATTTGTGCATTGTGGTCATTGTACAGCTTCTTAAAATATTTTCTTTAAAACTCATTTAAATGTTCAAATAGGATTTTTCCTTCGGTTAAACTATAAGGGTCCTGACAACCTCTGTATTGAAAATATTCTCTTTGCTCACAACAGCATTTATGACCTTCTCTCTGTACTATTCAATTGTATGGCGACTCAATCAACACTTCCGAACCATATGACAGAAGTCTGTATCAAACCTCAACTCAAGAAAAAAGGACTTGATGCTACATCGTCGAAGAACTACCGTCCAATTGCTCTGGCTACCTGCTTGTCAAAAGTTTTTGAATCTTTGATTCTAAATAGAATTGTTGAACACTTACACACTTCGTCGAATCAATTTGGCTATAAAAAGCGTGTAGGCAGTGAAATGGCCATTTTTTCCCTGAAGCAGATAATAGCGCATTATATAACAAATG
>JAQFYJ010000772.1:0-11483 GCA_034694685.1 Isotoma anglicana | reverse complement strand
ATTGCATTTTGGCCTCAAAATACAAATGTATTTTAAATACATTTCTGTATTTGAAGCTCAAAATACAAAATACAAAAATACATATTTTTGCCTGAAAGTGTTTAAAATACAAAATACTCAAATGTATTTTAAATACGTATTTAAAATACATGTATTTAAAACACCATATATTTTGCCCAACCCTGCTAGGTCGTAATATACATCACAAAAGCCTTACAAAATAATCATTTGGCATTGGTTTTTCAATTAGGCTAGGCTTGGGAACTGCTGTTTTTGGATGCTGTGTGTTAGCAGTATATTTGCTCAAGGATTCAGTTTCAGATTTCATGAAATATTCAATTTTGTACACTTTTCCTGCTGGCACACCTGCGGAAAATGTTCCTTTTCCTGCGATAACAATAACTCCTTCACATCTGCTTCGAACTTCTGACGTGGGTGCTTCATTTGAGTAAGTTTATTACTTAAAATGCATAACTCTAAAATTGGGAAATATAATTATGATCATTGTCATATTTTTTACATTCTTTTAAAAGGATTTTTCACGATGCAGAAGAAGTCACTATAGAGAAACACCTACAAGATAGCCAAACATGGAGTCAAGCAGAAGCAAATATTTTGCTGCTTCTTATGGACTATATTTGTGAATCAGCATCCAGCTATTTGAAATCATTCAAAGTTTTGCATTTTTTCAAATCCATGAAAATGATTCTGTATAAAGATTGGATTCAAAATGAAAACATCTCATTTATTGATGACCCTAGCAGCACTCTGTACACAAACAAAGTTTTGCCTTTGGTCGAAAAAGTACATTTTATGAACATTTTGAACTTAAAATAAATTTAAGATCACTAAGTTTACTAAAACAATGTGCGAAAACATTAATTACTTAAACTTAAATTACATCGATGTCAAATCACACGTATTTCTACCATTATTGTATTGCATATCTGCACCAATTTGTTGGGGGGTTTTAATTCGCAAGTTTTCAGTTTTATCATTGTTTCTGTTCTTTGTGAAAATATGATAACATTTAGCGCACATGCTTTGTGGTTTGCATTTCGCAATGATGTTGCGTTGTCTTCATTTTTTAACCTACGACCTGTTTTACTTTTTTACAGGGTATGACAAACTGCTCCAATGTTATCAAAGATTGCAAATGGCGAGGAACAGAAATTCCATGTAACAAGCTATTTGTTAACGAGCAGACGGAGGTCGGCACTGGTTGCGCATTTAATAAAATTCCTAATGAAATTCTCATTAGGTTTATATTTAAATACTTTGTAAAAGACCATTATCTGGTTAAAAACTCAAATGATAACGAATTCCAACTTGAAATTTAATTCAGTGAACCGAGTCTGCAATGGAATATAAATAAACATCAGTATGGAGACGAGGAGCTGGAAAAATGGAAAGACTGGAACATTGAAACAGATTCCAAACTTCATGGAAAAGATGAAGCAAGTGCCATTGGAGATGACGACGATGCTGAAATGGAACAAAGCATACCTAGGCAACAAAACATAGCAGGACAAGACAATGGCCTCTCAATGATCGTCCAATTTGAGAAGAATGAGGATAATCTCGCCTGTCCAGTTATCGATGGATCTGCATTTGTGGTATTGAAATATTTACTACAAAATGAAACATTATTTACTGTGAGTGTATTTAAAATGTGAATTACAATTTAATATAAGGTGGATGTGCATCAACCCATTGAACAACCTCGCCCACGCATAAGAGGCATTCCAATTCCACTTAACAGTGAAGTATTCATTCATATCAAGGCCACTGTGACTCTTTCTGATGACAAAGTGAACCAGCTAGATATCGTATACACAGATCAATTGCAAAATTTGATATTTAGCTACACATAATTCATTTTTGATTCTGAAGGCGATTAAAATTGTTTTAAAATTGTGACAGGATAATAGACGGTGCTATTATGCTAAGGAAAACCCCTTGGATTATTTTACGAAATACACTTCAGGAAACTGTCGTGCCGAATGTTTATCAAACAAAATATTCGAAGCTTGTGGATGCTTTCAACTTTCTTTACCCGGTTAACAATATGTATTATAGCTTTTACAAAGTTTCATTTGAGATTTTGACACTTTGTTACATATTGTGTTAAACATTAAAATTCAAACTATATTCTAAATCAAGAGTTAAACAATAATATTCAATACGTTTTTAAATAGGTGGGCACATGAAAAAAATTTGCGGACTAGGTGAAATTGACTGTGTTGAAAAGGCAAAAAGTAAGTTTTCAAAAAGAAATGGATAATTAAAAGTAAAATGGCAATTAGCGTGTTAATTAATTAATTAATTTCATTTGTATTTACTGATTTTGGTATTTTGCGTTCAGAAAAGTTTGAGAGAATTGGATATGGCAAATCATGTATAACAACTAAGTGCTACCCACCATGCATTGAAGTGACATACAGTGTGCAGTCGTACGCAATTCCTTTTAATGAGTCAAAACTTGTACAGCCACAAGCTCTAAACGTGGAGTAAATTTATAATGAAAATATTCTTTGACCTTGTATAAAACAACGTAATAATTGAGTGGACTTGGCTTAATTTTTAATGGTTCATTTATTCAGAACCAACAAATCGATATCGATTGTTCATGCATATTTCACTACGGAGACAATGGAAACTCGTGAAAGAAAACGACAATATGGTTGGGCCCGCCTCCTTGGTACGTGACGTACATTTTATTGCAATTTCAAGGTTCAATGTAAATCGCTTGTAATTTTTAAAACATATTAAATACAAATATAAATTTCGAGTTTTAAATTCTTTCTCTTCATAAGAAGTGGAAACTCCATTATACAAATGATTTAAAGATCTTTCTGCCTTAGGCCAGGATAACTCCCGAATAGAGTAACATATTTAAATGAAAATTGGTACACATTTTCTCTGCCCCTACTGCAGGCATAAGGTTGTAGATATGGCCCAAATAACCACTCGCAAGGCTACAATAAAATTTTCCCATTTTTACACATTTTTAAAGATAGGTAAAACCTTTATTTTCTTGATAATATTTCTCTCCGATTGCTGCGTCTTTTTTCTGACCCCTTTACCTTCTAAAAGTCCCTATATGGCCACAAAATTTTTACATGTCTGCAACGGCCCACCCTTTCAGCTCAACTCTTTAAAAGTTCGTACCTCTACAGCTTAAAATTTACAAAACCATACTCGTATAATCCAACTCTTTAACAAGTTACATTTTGTCTCTATTGTGCTTTATTTTTTACGTCCAGTTTGCAATGGTTTATTTATTCGTATGAATTATTCTTTACCGGCTATACATTTGCGACAACGAAAGTTATTTAATTAAAATAATGAAATTCAGGGGAAGTTGGAGGTATATTTGGACTGACCATTGGATTATGCACAATTCGAATTTTGTTTATTATGATCGGAATCAGCAATGCGCTGTGCAAGAAATTAGTACCATGCAAAAATATTAACCCGTCCAAATTCAAGAAAGGCTTTATTTTGAACCGAATCATGAAACGTAAACGGAAGTCATCCATGAGGTGGAACAGAAAAATGAAACAGAAGAAGGTTTGTAAAACAGTAAGTTTTACATTTTAACAAGAATAACGATAATTCACTAAATTACTTTAAAATTTATTCTTAGAACATTTGTCTATTCAAAGCTCATCAGAAACGCTCATGGTTTCTGTTATTCTGTTAGTCCATTAATTAATAACTTCCGATTGGTTTCACATATCGACTTCAAACTTATTACACTTGCTCTAGACCTCCATAGCTTGGATAAATTAGTAGATAGGCCCTGTAGGACTACCCAAGATAAAATGGTCAAATGTTGGACCCGTATGTTAAAGATGGGGAAAAATGTTTTTTCATTACAAATAGCCCAGCGGAGTTCTAACTAATCCCAGTGGTTTTAAATAGCCTTAAATAGTTTCACATAGCCTCAAATAGATTCAAATAGCCCCAAATGGTTTCAAATAGCCCCAAACCGTTTTAAATAGTTTAGTGATTTAAAATCGGCCCAAACGGTTTCAAATAGGCCCAAATATTTTCAAATAGTCCCAAATTGTTTTAAATAGCCCAATGTTTCAAAATAGGTCCAAATGGTTTCAAATAGGCCCAAATGGTTTCAAATTGACCCAATGGTTTCCTATAAATTCTATAGATAACTTATCATAATTTCTTAGACATTTGTGAAAGGTTGATTAGAATTACTAAATCTGTTTTACATTTCCTTATTTCGCAGCAACCTTCAAGGACTGCAAGAATGGGACACAACCAAGATTTGCAGGCATACGGTGAAAGAGACAGCAACCACAGTTGGAGACTCTGCCAGCTAACGGATGTGGAAGTTGAAAGTCTTGCTCCAGTCTGGATTAGTAAATACATTTGATAAATAAGTTTGGAATACTTTAAGTCAAACAATTACATATAATCAATTAGAACTTATCCCAGAAGCATGTTGAAAATAATTTTATATTCATAAGAGTAATTTATGGTGATGGGGGTATTGTAGGTTGGCTATACTGCTACTGATATGTTGTTTCCTACTCACACTCCTATTCTATAAAAGAGTTTCAGTTCGTAACATTTTCCCCTATTTACTCGCCTTCTCTTCTTTTTCACTCATACCATTTGACCAGAAGCGAGAGAACCAGAACCCATTTCTCCACTTCTTATCTCTTCTCTACGATGATTCTTTCAATTTCAGTAAAACAAAAGAGCAAGTTAGTAATGCAAAAATGTTTTTTTCTTCTATAGTTTCAAAATCCTGTCAAATTATTTTCTTGCCTGAATGACTTAGCATGTTAAAATCGCATTTGTGAAATTGTCTGTAACATTTCCAGTATGCAACAGTGGCTGCTTCTTTTGATTTTACGTTTCAAAACCTTTTTAACTAAACAAACTTTTAAGGTTACTTATTTTAGCTTTTATACTTTCATTTATAATTCAAAACCAGCTTTTAGTTTTACATTCGCGTAGCTTAAAATTCCGTTTTCAGTTCAACCCACCTTGGGGTTGTGGTAATTTAAAAGGAGAAGGTTGTAAGAAGGAGATGAAAAGAGAAGGTTGTAGGGAGGAGATGAAACGACACGGTTGTAGGAAGGAGATGAAAGGAAAAGGTTATAGGAAGGAGTTGAAAGGAGAAGGTTATAGGAAGTAGAAGAAAGGAGATGGTTGTAGGAAGGAGATAAAATGAAAAAGTTGTACGAAGGAGATAAAATGAAAAAGTTGTACGAAGGAGATAAATTCAAAAAGTTGTACGAAGGAGACAAAATCAAAAAGTTGTACGAAGGAGATGAAAGGTGAAGGTTGCAGGAAGGAGATGAAAGGTGAAGGTTGTAGGAAGGAGATGAAAGGTGAAGGTTGTAGTAAGGTGAAGGTTGTAGGAATGAGATGGAAGCAGAAGGTTGTAGGAACATTTTTGGGCGAAAACGAATGCATATTATTATTCCTTATTCACCTGAAAAGGCTACACTCTACTATATACGGTTTTCAAGCCTGAGTATGAGGTCTACAAATTTCAGGATGTTTTGTTTTCTGATTTAAAAATTATTTCCTAATCTATATAGTGACTAGACTATTGGCCCGACGGTTCTAATAGGGTCCTAGGTTTACGGGAGCAATTCTTTGACTGCACGTTACAGTTCTGTTAACGCTCCCTTAAACCTAGAACTCGATCACCACGATCGGGTTAGTAGTCTAGTTCGATATAAAACGGAGAGAATTGTGAAGGATTGTATTAGAAGCACATGTCGATTTTGACAACAACCATTAATAACGTCCCGTCGTAAAATACAAAAATTTTGGTATTCGTATGGATGCTTATAGAGAGCCTTTATGTAGAAGTTGTCAAACTTTCCACTATCGATTTCTCTTTCAATTATAAACCCTGTAAATGTGAATAAAAATGTAATAGAATTTTAACGAAATGCGAATATATTTTTTTATTCGCCTTTTTGGATGACAAGTAAGTTGACGTAGAAGTATTAAAAACGAGTTAAAGGCATTGTTAATTATATAATATAACTAACTGATCAAGATCCAATAAAGCTTAAATGAAACATAAAATGAAATGTAAAACATAAATGCAAATTAAAAAAATGTGAATATCTATATACAGGATGCTGAAACAAATTAGAATTAAATTATAATTTAAGGTTATTGACTAAAAATAGCATTTCTGTGAAAACAATAAGACCTATAATGCTTTATGTGTTGTTCAAATCTATCTACTACCAGTATTCGTAATGTTGTCAAAGCGGCCAGAATGCATTTCCTCGTTTAAAAACCACAAATATTTTTCACATTTCCGGGACAATGCAATATTTTTCACCATTTCAAAACCTTTTTGTGATTTTCTATAGCTGATCATAAGCGTAATAAGAAACAATGTTGTCCACAGTAAAAATTTCGTGTACAAAAACTCAAACTAAACTCTAGGCAGTTTCAAATTGCAATATGTTTGTATGGATAAGTCATGTTTAACATGGAATACTTTTTAAATGTAAACACCAATCCACTACCGGTCCACGTACTTTGTGGTCTTCAGTTTCATTTTCGTCGGAAATTATTGAAATTTGCAGCTACTTGTTTTTTTAATCATTTTTATAATAATTTCCTCCATTGCAAAGCTCCACTTTGGTAACAAACAGTTGCAAAAAGTTTATGAAAAAACTCAGATTAAGACCCTTTGAAAGAGCTTATTGTTGTATAAATACCATCGGTGCCTCTTGCTTAATAAAACTGCGAATTCATTAATACTCCAAATTCCAAATCAACTTCACAATGAAGAATCCAAAGGCATTTTCTATTTTGCTGATGATTTGTGGCATTAATTTTTTCCATCAAAGTGCCACAGTCAACTCATTAAATAAAATTTCCTTCTTACAATTAAAAAAGTGTTTAAATTTTTCTTGTGATAATGGCTTAACGGACTGCGACCAATTCAATAATCGAAACTACAGCTTTCCGTCCAAACTCTTTGCCAACTCCATTAAAAATTCATCTTTTTTAGTCAGGTCAGCTGAGGTTTTGTAATTATTTCTAGATCAATACATTCGAAACCTCATTTTGAAATTTTAAACGTTTTAAGGTTATCTGAATCATCACTAAACTGCAAGAATAAGACTGAAGTTTCAGTCAATGTTAGTGGAATTATTATTAACTCAACTAAAAAGTGGGTGGCTGGACGTAATAACTTCACAGGTTTTAGTCCAGACGGCAAGTTTATTCATATAAGCAATACTTATGACCCTGATGAATTCTGCATTTCTGGGTAAACAGTATAGAGATAATAAGGTGAACCAGAGATAAACCAATTGTTTTTAAAAATAAAAATAAAATATTTCAAACAGTATTTCGGAACAAAGTCTGTCCATATCATTCTGCAATCAAATTTGCAGTCCCCAAAGACCCTGCATACCACGTTGCTGCGGTTATGGGTCTACTTATGATTTTGGAGATAAAAAGTTACGCTGTGTTCCATCAGGCCACAAGGATTGGAAACCTACGTATTACTCAAATCTGTGGAGTGATTTGAAATTGTCAGAAAAACAAGTTCAGAGCAATGGATTTCGACCAATTGTATTTTACAAACACCCGGTTTTCTGGTGCAAGCCGAAGTTTGCAGCGCAAGTGTCTTTAAGAAAGCCTACAGGACTGAAAAACCGATACCGCCAAAAACCGTAATATAAAAATGTTGATTAGTGAAAGCTTTTATTTATTTCCAAATTTAATTTTTTACTGAATACTTTGTGAAAATAAATACCAATGTAAATGCTCACCACCAGAATTTTTCAATGGTGAAAATATTATCGAACTCCCAGGTACAAAATTCTTCAAGATGGGTCAGTATGGGTAAAATTTCAACGAAGAAAATGGGAAGTTTTGAGAGAAGGAACCTTCTGCATGGAAGGAGTTGTCAAGTTTCCTGGAGATAACAAGACAATCGCAGAAGGTTTTTCTGGGCTTGAAGAAGACAGCATTGTATTTGATTGCGACCCTGACCGGGTAATATCCGAAAGACCATCCAGATCGGTAAAAGAATTATACTTGTATGATTTTGGCGCGTTTACTTTTTAATCTTCTGCAGACTTTTGTGACATGAGATTAAATGTTACATTTTGTTGCAGACTTCTCACCTTTACGGGGTTGTACTTCTAATCAGTTCCATATTCCTTTTAATGACGGCTGCAATCTTTATATTATTGAGAGAGAATCAAACAGTCCATACTTGGACTATGTTTGGGTATGTGGTTGCAATGACATTGAATTATTACACCTTGGCTTTTAATCAGGTCTCATCCGCCTACCTTAAACGTGGAGGGGCTGCAGACCAACCTTATTTCACATTTTGCGCAATTATGGGTAAATATCATACCATAACATCAATTTAAATTTAACCAACCTCGACGGTATTGTTATTTGTGATATGCATTCAATCACTTAAAGGGATGTTAGGCCACTTTTTCTTTCTATCAGCATTTGTATGGCTGACATTAGTGAATTTCGATATTTGGTGGAATTTTAGGTAAGTTTTGGGTGAATAAATTTGCAATTCTATAACAGCTTTTAACTGATTTTATATTGTTCAGAATTCTTAAACCAGTATCTTCTAATCGAAAGTCGTTTAAGAGAGTGTGGAGTTACCTAGCAATTTCAATAACAATTCCTGCAATTATCGTCAGTATTGGAATAGCATTGGACTTGAACTACAGGTGATTAACGCGGGCTAAAAATTTTAAGCAGTTTTGAATTTTGTTCGGAATGTTCGTTTTATTTTTGTGCATTTCTTGAATCTTAAGGAACGACCCTTTTAGCAATGTAATTGTTCCAGATTATGGGAAATTTAGATGTTATATGGAAAGCTATTTGGCACCTCTGCCATATCTTTATGGACCTGTTGCGATACTGCTAGGGACAAACACAGCGTATTACGTTGGTACTGTTCTGTCAATTTACAGGGTGAAAAAGTCAACAGCCTTTGCGAGTTCTAATAGTACGAAAAATGAGAAAAGTGGAGATTCGTAAGCAAATCATAGTTTGAAAAAATTGTGAAAATAGTCAAAAGCATAATGGACTACTGCAGGCATGACGCATATTTGTTAGCCGAGATTGTTCGCAACATTGTGGTTTTTAGTGTAAAGCTGTTTGGGAAACTTTTATTTACGATGGGAATTCCTTGGATGTGGGAAGTTATTTCGTGGTTAATTCAAGAAAATGAGACGTCTACTCCGTGGTACATAATAATTGGGGACATCCTTACTATCTCACAGCCTTTGTTATTATTTTTCATTTTTGTCACTAAAAAAGAGACATTGAATTCTTTGAAGACAAAGTATCCTAAACTGAAATGTAAGTGCACTTTTTTCATGTGGCATTTTCTCGTAGAACCTAAGGTGTCTCATTCAAATATTAATAAACCTTAGAACTAAAAAATTTAACAAAGTATCTTCAGATAAATTTAAACCTATTTTAAAACTTTAAAACCGATTTTAACTTTAAAACGTAATGCAAAGCTTTAAAACTTAATTTGAAGCTTTAAAACTTAATTTAAAACTTTTAAACGTATTTTGGGGCAATTTGAAACATTTTTGACATTTTTTACCTTTTGGACCTATATTGACCTTTTTTGACCTTTTTTGACATTTTTGACTTTTTTTGACCTTTTTACATTTTGGACCTTTATTGACCTTTTTGGACCTTTATGACCTTTTTTGAACTTTTTGAGCTTTTTTGAGCTTTTTTGATTTTTTGACCTTTTTTGACCGTTTTGACATTTTTGACCTTATTTGCAACTTGAAACTATTTGGGGCAACTTGAGAAGTAATTTGAGAAAAAAATGTTTCCTTCCTTACCTTCAACATTTGGACTTTGCCATTTTCAGGGGGTGCTTTTTAGGTAAACCCCCTTGGGAGTGGTCCGATTGACCCCATTTTTGTAATTAGCCGAGCATATGCCCCCTAAAACTTATATATCAAGTTTCAAGTCAATAGCTTAAACCGTTCTAAAGTTATCGACTTGACGGACTGACAGACGGACAGACACTACTACCGTTCACATAAAGTATCTGAAGATACTTAATAACTTTTAACACTTTTGCAAAACTCGTTTGCCACTTTGTATTGATATTGCTCCTAGTCGAAACAATCTAAGTTATATGCACAATATAAAAGCACTATGATTTATTTATAACTGAAAGGTTTGACATGTATGTTTTACCATATAGGTATGCTGGACTGTGTAGCAGAATATGCTCATGATTTTTCAAAATGGATTGCAATGGTAAAAGAATATTTTATTCGATTAGTAACGTGTAGTGCAAAAGGAAATACATCTTCACAATGGCACGCAACATCTACAATAGAAAAGGAGTCTAGTTCTAATAGTAAAACTGGAGTCAGCAAGGACACTAAAAGCACTGACTTGGGATGATACTCGCAATTGGATAAAATGATACGAATACAAAAAGACAATATACACATTGACCCTTTTCTAATTTATTATTTGACTTGACATAATACACTTATTGATACAAACAGTAGAGATGCAAAACATTTGCACTCTTTATGTAACCCATAACAACTAAGGATTGAAGTTTAGAATTCTAGCACAATGAAAAAAAAGAATAAAGTTATCTATATCAATCAAAACCGAAATCAGGGGAATCTAAAATACAATCAATACCTTGCAGTTTATATCCCTCAATGCATTCAAAACCATAAGTACCTGTAACACTTGATACACCACCGTTAAAACGTCCAGAAATAGTACAACTGTGTATCATGTCCGACCCTTCAAATATAACAATTTCACCATTCTTACACGGACCTTGTGTGTAAGTTCTGTAACATTTCCCGTTGTGAAAGAACCAAAATGGAGGGCGAAATGAATTTTCAATGTTGAAATACGTGTCGTATACTTTTTGTTCTATAAGAGCAGTTATAACGGATTTTTTTTCGCATGGATTTGGGCGACAAATCCCAGACCCCGTTTTGTCGTAAACTAGCCAATATCCATTACTACACGGACCCTAAAAATAAAAACATAACATAACATGTAAATAATTAACACTCAGGCAAAAAATCGTAGTATACACATTTGTAAAGTTACTTGGTCATAAGCAAAGTGACAATCATTGTCCAGCAATGATCGAGCGATCGGGCTATTGTATCCGGGGCTGCTAAAGTTTCCATATAAGCAAGAGCATATTCCTTTAAAAATACAATAAAGTGTACAATGCATTTACAAACATTGCATACATATTGCTTAACAGCAACAAATATGATGCAACAAAAATATTTGGAAGGCAAATGTCCATTTGAGCCAAAATAATCGACCATTTGGACCAACCAACACATCGACCAAGATTGAGTCAAATTTTCTATTTTATTCATTTGTCGGTGTCACGGTGGCCTAGTGGTGTAGGCTTTCGATTCTACGCTATTAGGTTCACTGGTTCGATTCCTCGGAGT
>JAQFYJ010000771.1:0-11484 GCA_034694685.1 Isotoma anglicana | reverse complement strand
CGTAAATTATTTAAGTTTTTACGATTTTTAACTTGTTGAAACAGCAATATTATAAAGAAGCATCCATACTTTGAAGTTGAGCACAGCTTGAAGCAATTTGGCTATTCTACCTATTTTGTGTTTACACTGCAGACACGAAATAAAAAATTGACCACTCATTACACGTCCCATATTTGCTCATATTACTATTTATTGCTACTTGGTAAACTATTAATGCTCACCAAAAAGAGTTAACAAAACATGTTGAGTCAATAATAATGTTACATCCTCCTGAGATACATGCATGCCTTGTTAATTTGTAGAGAAGAGAATGTCATTGCAAATATTGCGTAAGTCCGAGCAATAAATGGATATCCATCTTGAATCCTTCATTGTAAATTATACTAAGAGTCAGTCACATACACCTCGTTTAACTTCTTTCACAATTTTAAGGGATTAATGAAAGAAACGATGGAAATTGCATTTACAAGTCTATATTATAAGATACGATTATCAAATTATAAAAAATATACACTAGGTTATAGTAAATGATGCTAAGAGAATGATTATGAAAATTATGAATCCAAGCATATCATCATATAATGCACTTCTGTATAAGGAGGATGATGAACACCCACGAAGGGCAAATATGCCTCGAACAAGTAACTTATGTCAGTTCAGTTGAGTTTAATTGTTAAAAAGTTATTATGATTATGGCATATGAATTGGGAGTGTTGGATAATATGGATTCTTTATTGTCTTCAGAATAAAAGTGAATGAGTACTTTTGGAGTTGGACAGACGTTTTTGAAGATCTCTTTTGTCACTTAATGAGAGCCGAATTTTTGAGTTACTTGTTGACTTGACTTGTCAGAAAAAATGAGATTCTCAAATCTCATCTAATTAGAATTTTAAAAGTGTCTTCCATCAATCATCCAGTAGGCAAGTTTTTAATTTATTTCAACGTTATCAGAGTTCATAATTAGAAATGACGTGAGGTGAGATGATGACTGTGTAGTTATTTTGAAGATCTTGAAAATGAAACGATGTGTAATAAAGTGTTTGTTGTAAATGTATGATGTGTGTATTAATTTCTCATTCGTTTACTCAACCACTTAAACGACCTTCACCTGGATGATTACGGGCAAATTTACTTTTTGCGACGAGTAAGTGAAGTGAGTATCAAAATGAGTTTAATATTTAATATGTATGCTTCAGTAAGCATCCAAATGTTATGAAATTTTATATACTTATTGCAACTATAAGATAATACTTTTTATTTTAAACTTTGGTTTTAAATACATTAAAGCAATTAGTGCCAAGGAATTTAAAGTATTTTTTAATATCATTAAGATATTTGTACCTTAAATTAAAAAGAAAAATATTTTTTGTACATACAAAGTTGCGTATAATGGTAGAGAAGATACTTTTCAAGCAGTTGATGAGTTGTATGCAGAAGTATTGTAATTAGTATGATTTATAATCGATCTTTTGACTCAAGAAAATTTCAATATTTTGTCTCTTATATTTCATACTTCCATGAAATGTCATGTTTAAGTGTAATAAGTATTGTTAAGTCATTTTCACAATTGTATAATGACGAAAGTAATTTGCTATCCAAAATAAATGATGGATTATCCAATCCTGCACTATTTGGAGTTCAAGGGATTAATTTGATCATTTATTTTCGTGTTTATGAACACTTAAAGTCATACTGAAAAGATGACAAAAAGAAAGTATATTTAAAACATGGCTAAATCAACATTGCATTGTGCGTTACTTGTTAATAATTCAGAATCGATGAGTTTTGCGACGCCAGGGAATGATAGAATTGTAAGATCCTGATGTAAATCTTCACTTTAACAATATTGGCCATTTCCTAAAAATAAATGATATTTCGACACAATTGCAAAGAAAAAAGGTGCGATTTCCTGAAAGCCAGTCACCTTGTTGCTCAAGAAGGCTTGAAAAGTTTTAAACCGAACCAAATTGATTAATAGCATTAGTTAGTTCACTTTTCATTTCAAGTGGTCAGACTTACTTCTCAAGTTATTGTTAATTTCATAAAGAGAACTTTGTATGAAAAAGGTGAATATATTTTGACAAAAATAGTCTTAAAATGACAGCAACCACTTGGCACAAGGATTCTTAGCGAAATTTGGTCTTTCTGAATAATGTTGACGTGAGATTCATTGGCGACTTTAATAAAGACATTTGGGTAGAAAATCGTATTTTCATTCAATTGAACAAAGATTTCTGAGCTTGAGCCAACTCGTGCTTTATCTAAAGTGTTTATCAACTATCGCCTATGTATCAGTGATTCTGCTAAAATGTAAATAGGCAGACAACAGGACAACACATTAGATTAATAGGATGTATGCAAATGCAAGTGGTGCCACAAATGGTAGGCTATGGCTACACCTACTTTCTCTCTTTAACCTGGAACTCCCAAATCTTCCTTCTAAAGTTTAGCCTTCAACCTTGAGTCGAATGTCTATTGCTTGTAAGTAGGAAAAGCTTACATTTTGAATGTATGTATAACTATCATATAAAAATTTATATGCGTGTTCAATGTTGGCTGATTCAGATTTAAAAATTTGATTCTTTAAATGCATTAAAATAGAACTTTCTCAGCTTCGATTTTAAACCCTTTCTGAAAGAAAGTGGGATGTGGTTTAGCAGGACTGTAAATATTGTTTGCAGTTTTGTCATAATAATTTGACGGCAAATTTCCAAAAGCTTAGTTTCTAATGTTTTGATTGAAGAGTTTTATGTTTATGAAAATAAAACCTGTTAGTTTTAGTTATTAAAACAGAGCTAAGATTTAAATTTTTATTGAAAAATTTATTATTTGAAAAATAACTGATTAATAATGAATTCATTATTCACCATCAGTTTTTTTTAATTCAGCCATACAGCAATGATTTTGTCTAGATATTGATTTCATTTTACAAAAAAGCACAAGAAAAACTCGTGGACTGACACAGACGTCTATGTAAAGGTTGTAAGTAAGTGTGTAACCATAAAAGCTTAACCTTCCAGAGTAAAATACACCCTCGATGCAATCTGATATCAATATAACCTAACTTATAAAATAAAAATATATATCTGATAATCGTCAAGATAATAAGGTAAAAAAGCTGCTACTATTAACGAAACATATAGAGGAAGACTTTATAGACGATGGGGTTCATTTGGTCGGCCAATGCACACCTTTCCCCGTCGTTGCCATATCCAGGTTTACACTGCCTTGTTAGTCTTCTTGCATATTATGCATCGTTTCCGTATTCATCATTGTTATTTGCCTCGTTTACTTTTTATATTGAGAACATTTGAGAATTGAAATCACTCCAAATTCAATATTCAATACGAAATTTTATTCAATTTAAATTATTAATGCCCATACTATGTTTGTGCCTCTTTATATAAGATTGCCATAAGTAAGACAGGAGTATCGATATTGAAGTGTTAAGTGCCTTGAGTCTCGGCAAAGGGCGCGTGATATTTTCATGCCCAAAGAATTTACAATAAACCGATGTAAGTATATAAATATGAGTCATTTTTAGTCCCTTCCCTTAATACAAGTTTCATCTGTCCCAACTCCAAAAAAACGACTTTCCTTAAACTACAAACTACTGCACTTGCATTCATGAAATAAAATAAAATTCATAAAGTTGCTACTGACAAAGTCCAACTGGATTTCGATCCCAAATCCAAACATCCCATTCTACAACTTGTCTATAGTCAAATTAAAAATACAAGAAAAATTACACCAGAAGCATCTTTTATAGAATCATAGCCTGGGAATGGGAATAAGTGGTCGCTTCTTCCAATCATCCATTCGAAATAACAATGAAGAATTACCATCACACTTACTAAAATATATATTAAAGCTCTAAACTCTCGATATAATTCATAATAAACTAACGCAGAGGTAACAAAACTATTACCAAGAAGAACCCGTATGATAACTTTATAAATGTAAAAGTACACAAGGGTGAAGCAATCAGTGTTCAATGCATACACATATGTATGCATGGGACCACCACAACCACTAACCATTCACTTACCATCATACCATTTATACCATATCAACTGAACTGATGTAAAAGTAACTTTACAAAAGGTAATTGTTAAATGCACTGCATTTACAATGCACACAGTTGGGGAAGCAATGCAAAGTAACTTCACGAAGAAGAATATTTTATTACTTGAAGGATTCCCCATATAAGTTTTCCACCGTGTAAAAATCTCAATCCCTTTCCTTCAACAAGTTAGTCACATTACATTCCTCAGACCGAACGAACAGGCAAGTCAAGTCAGGCTTGGCCAGTTTCTCCGATAAAAGTTGTATTCTCATTTTTTAACTTCTGAACAAAATCATCTTCTTATACAATTCAGGATTAGCCAGTTGCCTATTTTTTACAAATGAAACTGCGAGAGGAGTTAATAAGACAACTTCAAGGCGAAAGCACAAAGGTTGAAAATCCTATAATGCAATAGATTTGAGAAGTCAATAAAAAAGTGTGATAGTTTTGCATCACATAAAAAAGACCTGAAAGAGTTCTTAATCTTCACTCGTAATCAAAAATTCACATTGCATTCCAGCTCGGAATCAAAATCCCAATCTTTTTATTGTAATCTTTAAGCAAAAAAGACATTTTGATCGAAATTATTACCGAGAAATTAACCATCTTAAAGTTCATCAAAGCAATTTAAAAAACGGTAAATTCTAATGATAAAATTTGAAATTTTGAACACGCAGAAAACATTTGTGCCGGACTTGCTGTACGAATAGTTTGCTATTTGTTATCAAAATAATCTATAATCAATCATTCAAGCTAAACGATTTATTTATCAAGGAACTTGAATAAATTTAAGCTGATAAGGAGACAGAGACAGATAGATGAGTTTGCTGTTTTTAAAATTTTGTTAAATCAAGTGTCAGTGTCACCTCATCATCACCATCAACTATCAACACATTGCATAGCCCAATGAATGCTACATAATAGTTGGGTTGAGTAACTCATTTTGCTGAGGAAACCTGCTGAATTCATCAAAGTCAAGGGAGAGAAAGCTGGCTTACACAACAGAAGTAGAGAGACACACTGATATGATATTTTCCACTTGACTTGAGTCGCCTATGGATTAAATTGCGAATTGGATTAAGATACGATTATTACGGATTATGGGGTTGTTAAATTGCCTGCATACGCGTAGCTAATTGTGGGAAGTCCCTCATCACATCACTCGGTTACTTCTAAAGTGCAGTTTAACTCTAATCCAGTGCAGTTGGATTTATTGTATTAAGTTGAAATTATCATTTTTAAATTTTGAACATAAGCCAAGGTTGTTTTATATACACTTTTGGTTTTTTATTACCATTATGGACCAAAGCCGATTTGTCTGATTGGCAATTCTGTTTTTTGGTTCTTGAAGTGAATGAACTTTTTACCTGTGGAAGTAAAGGAATATTTAAAAGGTAAATATCAATAATAATATTAAATTGATCTTAAACTGTCTGTCATACTGCCAGTTCATTTGCATAAACCGTAAAGTGTTAAAAGTATAACATGATGACATTTGAGACTTCTAAGTTGTAAAACCTGCCACCCTGTCATGTCACTCACTTTATAAAATAGTAAAGAAAGACGAAAGAATAAGTCTATTTTCTTTCGGGACGGGAAAAGATCTATTAATATAATGAGATATAATAATGATAACACCATCCGATTGACCTTTTTTGGAATTGCAATTAAAACCTTTATGTATATATTTGCATTCGTATTGAAACAGGAGTAAAAGCAGAAAGTAAGTCGGCTTTAAGCTTTTTGATTAAGATTATAGCTAAGCAATTACATGGAAGAGTTACAAGATAAATTACAAACTTTCAAAACCAGAATCAATGTCACCATTTAGGTGTATTCATTTATGAATTAAGCCCGGATTTAAATGAGACTGACAATTTGATTACATCCAACATTCAACATTGCGAGACAAGAAATGAAATGAAATATTCATGCCTTACAGAAACTAGAGTAATTGCACGACAGATTGATAACATAATAATAATAAGTAAAATCTAGTAAGCAAACAAAACCTGAATTATCCATTGAAATATAGTTAAAGTAGCAAAGGCAAAGTAGGTAGATTAGATTTTTTAATTCGAATTCAAGGGGAAGATAAGGTAATAAACTTTAGATCAGATCATTTATTTACTTAATGAGATACACAATATACAATTTACTCATAATATTAACTAAATTGCGGTATTAAAAGTATTAAAACCGTCATCAAATTCTAATGTACACAAAGCCGTCGCATAAAAGGTTAATGATATAGGTTCCGCAGAAGAAGAATTAAACATTTAAGACAGGAACCTCAGAGGTAGATTACCTAAGTGGTTTGGTTTGGTTTATGTAAGCCGTAGTAATAAAATCCTTAATTGAATTTACCATTCATTCAAGTTTTTATTAATTTGAAAACACAACACCATATTAATGTATATTATGCAGCCGAACGAGGACACATTAGGCACAAGTGTAAAATAATAAATGTTTTTTCTGCTAAAAACTAGAATAATATTCCCTCCTAACAAGTAAATTACTTAGCGTAGCTCTTAGAGTAAACGTGTTTAGCTTATTGGTTTGGTTTGGTAGTAAAGTAAAAATTTCAAGTAAAAAATGATTATGCATTAATTTTAATTCAAACTTACGGATGAGTAGTGCGTGCTCTAGGGAGAACGGTACTATTGCTCTTTTGTTTGTATTGTAATCCCACGATGATGAGAGTCGGTGGTAATTGTTATAGTCTTGTAATTACCATACCATTATGCATTGCATTTGCATTAAACCAAACCAAACCAAACCACAAGAGAGAAGTAAGTGATACAGATAATAATATAAGATACAATATTTATTGGATACACAGCATCCATACCTGGTCAATTATTCATAAATTGGCCATGAAAACAATAACACTCGGCAGGAGGGAGTGCTTGTGTGATATAATAGTTAAAATGCATTGTAAAAGCTTAAAATTGTATTATTCTCAAGCAAACAAAGTAACGTTACTTTTTTAAGAGCATGGTTTAGCCATAATATATATTTACATTGGTGTATGTTGTATGTGTGGGTATATATTTTGTTTGTGTACAAAAGGTTAATCACAATTTCTCTTGAAACTCTTGAACAATAAATCTTTACTACAAAGTAAGAAGTAGGAACAAAATACAAAAGTAAGTGACGCCTAATTACATACATTCGGGAGGGCATGAAATAAATGATAGACATATTTTCTCGGGAAATGAATGAAATTGAGGTTCTCTCTCTTGAGAATTGAATAAGAGAAAATGTAAAAGGAATTAAGGGAATGGGAATTTTAGAATAGTCAAGTCAGTCAGTCAAACAAGGTTAGGATTTAAGTTCCCCTTTCCTGTGCTGTCATAGTCATGACATGAGATGTGTCGGTCAGTGTCAAAAAGTCAAATTCGTGCTCGAAATTCTTCGTTTTATCGAAGAAAAGGATGTGTTTATTGCACTTTTCAACACAAAGGTTAAGCAAAGTGGCTTATTTTTCAAAGTCGTTATAAACTTTATGATGATTGATCAAACGGTTACTAATCGCAGGTGTATGTATGCACCTAGGACGTAAGGGTTATTTAATTTTACCATAATGTTAATTTATTAACTTCAGAGGGTCAATAGCTAGATCATGAGAAAAACATAACATACTTAATATATTTCAATACTTCTTTAAATTGTATAGTTCAGTATCCCTTGCTCTTGCTTGCACAGGTAATTTCGAAAACAACTGTTGTGTAAGATTTTTTAAATTCAAAATTTACTATTACGTTGCATATTGGATCGATCATGTAATTGTTAAGCTAATAAATATTTTTGAAAGAGTGTGACCGCTAAAGATGTTTCAAAAAGTAATTGATGATAAGTAGGATGTAGGAAGAGTTGGTTGGGGTATGGCAGACCATGCCAGGCCACAAACCAGACCTTCATATCTTTGTTCTTCAAAGAGCATCCTGCCTTTGCGGCACGAAGCCTTTCATTTTATATGTCATTGCGAATATGTTATTGCCTAGGATCACTTTTGTGGGATGAACTCTAAGTAAGTTAAAGTTTGTAAAAAACAGGCCATAAGGTACAAACTTCATTGTAAAAATGCTTCAACACGTAATCATATTCATTATGAAATTTTTTGTTGTAATTTTGAAATATGACGTACGTGGGGTATCAATGTATGAAAAAAATCGGCAGGTGTGTCAGGTTAGACAGGAGGGTTAAGTTAATGTAATCTTTAGTATTTAAAACTTTATTTTATTTTAAGAGCTAATTTTTGTTGTAAACCAAATCTGGATTTTTCTGCATTAGAAATAGCTATAAAATAGTGATAAGTTATAGACTGATAAATTATTGGCAAACAACATTTTTCAGAAAAACATAAATCTTTACCATTCGATCTGGCTGGAGATCGGTTTTGTTCAAATAAGGCGTACGAAAGGCCAAGGACAATAGGAAAAGTGCGTAGGATCGATTCTTTGTTTAATTTTAGATAATTTTACTGCTTTACATTACAAATTGGAAAGACAGTACTGACAGTAAAAGGTTAATTATACAATGAAAAATACCTTGCACGCTTAAATTAGCCTTTAAAAAAGTTTACATTTAAAAAATTTTATCTCTAACCTCATATTTGTTTTAAAATTCAAATGTTTTCCATGAATTGTAAATTAGTCACTGTGACTGTGACTCAGATGGAATTATAGAGATGCAATTTGATCTTCTTAAGCATGAGCATACAAAAAAGGATTTCAAATTTCAAGTTTTAAAATGCCCATCATGGAATTCAGTAAAGTTATAAAGCAACATTCGAAAAGTTGCTTGCCAACTCCTAAACTCCATTGCATAACTGTTAATGATACAAGAACCATTCATAGCTTTAATATCTTCTTAAAAGGTTAATGTCACCTTGCCACGTCCAAATTCTTAAAGCCTTTTATGAAATCCTTCTGGATTGGATTTGACCTGAGTGAGCGACCCATCCCATTTAAGACATTCTAAGTCTTACTACATTTGTACGTTCTCTTCGCCAAATAATTGGCTTAAAGCTTGCAATTTGTATGGCATCTTAATAACCTGCCTGCGTTTAATCAGGCTTACACTTTTATTGATCCTTAACGAAGTAGGAGCGTGTAAAGGGGATTGATTACTTCTACTTGAGTTTTGTAAAATAAAAAAGACATACATTTTGTAATCCAATCCAAATTTGACTATTCAAATTTCAATCTATGAATATTCATTATGAATTGAGGAAATTTTTACCTCAGCCTTGTTGAGTATGTAAATACAAATAATAATATAGAGTAAAATACTCAACTATCCAGATGAGCCGGTATGATCTTCAAGTTTTAATAAAAACTGCTTTTATTACGAAGGGAGGAGTGATCTCATTTTAAAGCATTAAAATTCTTTAAACTGTTAAACTTCAATCAGAAAATGAATAATACTTTTTGTGGAGGAGTTGCATATGGTCAGACGGCTGTAGATGTGATGTTTATGTTATTGTTGCATTCTATTCTATTGTATTGTATTATATGATAGGCAGGTCGGCGGAAGGGATGAAGTTAAAGTTTTAAAATTGTGTAGTATGCCACGCGAAATGCAAATTGAATTGGAAATGAATTGTATTAATTTTGACAAATACATCCTGACTTGACCTGAAGTTCAAAAACCACCTGTGGATTGGATTCCATTCCATTCCAATAGAAGAAAATACGTTTATCATCTTCAGTTAATAAAACTCATAGGGTGAAATAACCCATAAACTACCCAAGGGTTACTTCTCACGAGAAAAATTAGCTTTCCGGACTTGTAACCTATATTGATTTCTTAGATAAAAATAATGATGAATAAATTTAAAATATGAATCTAAAGGATTCAGAATTGTTTTTTAAAACAAATTTTGTGTTCAGATTTGCAGATTATTTAAAAAGCTACATTTAGATTTTATATGTATAAAGGTAAGGCCTTAGGGATCACTGGAAAGTCTGAAAAGTTAATTAGAATGATTAATTCTTGCATGTATTATACTTTCACCAACTCCCACTTCCACCATTTAAAATTTTACAAAGTCTAGAAACAAATTACCTTGCGATAAAATACAACGGTAAAATTCTCAGAAATTTATGAAGATTGATGTGACTAATAAGAAAACAAAAAATTCAAAAAAGGATTTTCTCTCGAGTACATTTTTATAGCCAACAGGTTTCCTCCTCAACTTTGTCTCTAGACTGACAAGTGAATAATACAATACTCCCATCTTAGAAGAAAGGTTACCTACGTGCGTTACATTTTAAATAATAATTAAATGATAAAGTAGCAAAAGTCGTTAATAATAAAGGGAGACATTAGTTTAGCATAAAAGGCAGATTGACAGAATGATGACGAATATGTTTATCATCCACATACCCCTTACCCATACTGACCGCAATGTCAAGACTTTAAGATTCAAGACCCACGTTCCTCGTGTACAGTGTACAGTATGCCTTACTAACTTGTGAAAAGAAATCTCTTTCAAAAAGATTATAAAATTTGTGAATGAACTTTGACTGCATGAAACATGAATGAATGAAATTGCTACAACATATTTTACCATATTGTACATTTACACCTGTACGCTGTACCTACCACCTACTTCTTGTAGTAGTGCCTTTTTAGTCGAAGAATATTCTCACAAATGCCCTCAAGTGACCTCACAAATAAAATATTAAAATGTCAATTAGTCCGTAAAGAAATGAATAATAAGTTGGTTAAGGCGTTTACAAACAAGAAGACTTGTCATTAACTCTGCAGTAGCTATTATAATAGTCAAGTTAGTATCATTTAGTTGATCATGTTTTATTTCATACTCATGTCAAACTTTTATAATGAGACAAATGACAATGGGAATTCACTATCGTACATGGATGACAGGTACTTATGTGGGATTTACACATGTGTTTTTCCGGATGCTAATTTTTTTCTTGTAAAGAAATGTCACCTTTGTAAGTTCACAAATCCACAAAAAATCATCTTACCATTTACAGCTAAGTCAATCTATTAAGTAAACCTTCATTGTATTTGTTTACTATAATAAATAAATACAAATGATTAATAATACTTTAAGGTTTTAATCATTTTTATCATACACAAAAAAGCTTCTTAACTTGCCTCTTGTCTGTAATATGTGATAAGAATTTCACGAATAAAAAAAAATTGCAGTTAAATAAAATTGAGCTTGATTTATTCGTACAAGTAAGAAATATTTGAAATTTAATTTACTAATCAAATAAGCTTATCAACTACAATATAAAGTTGGAATATTTATTCATATTACTTCATGCTTTATGATGACAAAATCTTTGGAAAAAAACTAAACCGGTAAATGAAACTCGTAAATTTCATTTTGTACAGCATTTAGTACTTAAAAATGCAGAGTGAGTGATAGATCTATC
>JAQFYJ010000770.1:0-11487 GCA_034694685.1 Isotoma anglicana | reverse complement strand
TTTTACTACAACTGTTGACTACACAGTTTTATCATTTGGATTCAACGATTTAACATTTTTATTTCCATCCATACCCAAGTCAGTCAGTAATAGTAAGTAATCTCCTAAAAAAGTTTTGAGTTGTGCTTTTGTGAAGTAAAGGGTTACATATACTTACTGCACTATACTGCATTTGTAATCGGTGACTCATCTAATTTTATTTTACCTTCAAAAAAGTCTAAGCTACACAAACCATTGGGTATGATGGATGTGCATGTGCACTTACTACAGGTAGAGAACAAATACATTTTGTTTAAATAGTACAACAAAACTACATTCGATTACTATTCTTCGTTAAGAAGAGTCAACCCTTTCACCTTGCCCTTATTGAATCTTCTTTGTTTTTATTTCTTGTGCACTTGCGTTAGTTAATTGTTGGGTAAATCCTTTTCAAGAACGAAATTGTTTCGTCAACTTTGAGAATATTTCTCAACATTTATCTGTTTAACAAAATTGGTAAAGCATAAAAACTCTTATTAATTTCTTAAACTATAAAATTGACTTATTGTGAGAAGTAAATTGATAGTTACAAAAACTTGAAAACGTCTAGAGACAAACAAATAAAGTGATAAGTACTGAGCAAAAAAGAAGCAATCAAATCAAAATGTTCACGTATACCTTATGATAAGTCCATACTTGGCAGTAAAGTAAAAACATTTTATAGTCTCTTCAGTAGTAGTAAAAGTATTTTACCTTACACGGAACTGTTTACACATTTCCAACGGTGTAATTACGATTTTTATGCTGATTGTATGCTTACTACTTTTTACTACTATTCTTACTACAATTTACGACATTCATGTCATGACTTACTACTTACTACCTGTAACAAAGGTGTGCGAGTGATTATTGGGATAAATTGAAGAGTTACATGCATGGGATTTACGATTTGTCTAGTTCACACGGATGGATAGTGCTGAGTGTGAATGAAAATTCATTTTAGTAATGTGTTGGCTGACTTTAAAAATAGATATAGGAAAATATAATATTGACTACTAAGGCGGCAGTCCTTGTTGCAATTTAATACCTGGAACGTGAAATGTTTTTAATTAAAAAGGTAAGAAAGTGTGCAGCTAGTAAGATTGTAAATTTATTTTTTATATTCATACTTTGCTTTTACATAATGTCATTTAGAAGATAGATAAAATAAGAGAGTTGAAATGCAATTAATCAAGCATACTAAATTATTAACTTGCACTTTTTATGTAAGACTCATTATGATTAAGCAAAAACTATGCTATATAAGATATAGCTTTAGATGAACTTGTCTGGTACTTACATTGTTACATTAATGGTGCTTGGATATTTAGATTTCAGATTTCTTGTAATGTCCCTTTGTGTTTTTATAATATTATAGCTATTACTGTAATCTATATTTTTACATGAAAGTAAAAGTTTTGAGATCACTGAGAGTTATCGCTTCAAATGAAAATGTATTTCACCCTAGGGGGTTTAAATAAATTACTACGTTAAAGAGCTATATAGGGAACAACTAAACCTTAATACACTCTTTGTAAAGAATGATTGGGCGATTGAGGTTTTGTTGAATACCAAATCTTCAGGAAAATAAGTCTAGATGTGATACTGTAATCTTTACCCTTTTTTAGCTTGAATGAATTTGCAATAATATACTTTTACCCACCCATACATATTTTACTTACCAAAGACAAAAAGTATTTTTTGTAAAGTTTAAGCAAGAAAAGGGGAGACAGTAAATTTATGTGCCATGGGGCTAAAGTAAAGATGTATTTTTTTATCCGTAAACAAAAAGATTTATCCAGGGTTTTACGAGGTGCTTTACATTTTACCGACTTAGACTTCCCTGTGAAAAGTGAGGGTGTAAAATACCTTGTCGGTAGTAAAAAGTAACCATAAATATTGATTCCGTTAAAAAAACCTTAGGCACTTGTTAAAAAGGTGTGGTGTTATTATTTTTAAATCCATGCGTGTTTTTCTTATCTTGTACTGGTTTATTGTTGAAGCACCTGCCTTTGTATGATTGTGTTATACCTGCACAGTCAAAGATTATGGTTGTGGGGAAGGAACTGGGAACCTTGACATTACGATTTTACTGGGAAAAATGTGTAACGGAAATTCTGTACATCCTTAAAATCTTTTCAATTTTTGGAAGGCAAAGAAAGAATGAACAAAACTTCATTTTTTTGTAGGTAGATCTGGTTTTGGTTTCAAGCCAAGATTATCAAGAATACGGTTATTACAGTGTGCGTAGTAAGTAATTTAGAGAAATGAATGACAAATTATTGGCAAACAAATGATTCATATGGGACTAATTACTTATAACTAACAGTTTTTATTTTTCAACACCTACGTTTACCTTTTGTAAGTTTTGCCTGAGTAGACGAAGAATATAACATTTCAAGTTGATGACACTGACCCTTGAAAACTAGGTGTGACAAAATAGTAAATTTATAAGTAATATAATCAGTTGTTTCATTTCTTCACTATAAACTGACTGTTGTTTTAAAAATTCTGCATTGTAGGTTCTATATAACATATATTATTACTCATCCAATTCCGATCGTGACAAAAATATTATCAAGAGTTGTTGGTACACACTATATGGTTTACAATACAATCTTAATAAAGCACTAAAATAAAATATTCTATCAACTCGTATACTGGAATTGCATAGAAAACCATATTTGCAACATTTATCATATGATCATGGATGATCATAAATTAATTGTAAGCCATGTGAAATTATGTAGACTAGGGATGCAAATAAACTCCATGATTCATGGAATTGAAATGTGTTCTGATTATAGGCATAGGTAGTCGTCAGTCGAAGTGTAGGCCGTATGCAAGATCATCTCATTTGTACTGTAATTCTGTAATGTATCTGATGAATTATTCAAGACAATTATCTCTACCTGTAACTTTACATCTTATCAGTCTGTCTCTATTCTATATACATTTTTGTACTTCGTAAGAGTGAGTCATCTCAGGGTTAATTGGGCTTTCCAGGGAAGCTAAAATGTTTTATTGAAGTGGAAAACTAGTTATATCTTGCCTTACCTACTCTTTTTAAAATAGTTTTTCCTTTAGAAAGATTTGTCATCATTATTGCCTTAAAAAGAGTTATGAAATGCTTCCCCCAAAGCCAATATACATTTGGTGGTCAGGTCAGTGTCGGTAGATGCAAAAGACGTGTGTGCGTATACATGCACTTTCCGTTTCGTTTTATTCTTTCTGGATAGAAAGTTAGGAAATAGTTTTTTAAAATCCATTGGTCTCTCACGGTCTATTCAAAAAGGCATTGGAAAAAAATCAGGTAGACAGGTTTTCTGTCTTCATGAGTCACGTAGTCCCAAGTCCCAGTCCAGTCACATTAAAATTGAGACAGAATGCTAAGATTAAAGCAGCCCAGTACAGTCATTTCTCAGACTTTCGTATTTTAGAGTAAAGAAAGAAATGGCAGATTTTTAATTTAAATCATTGATTCGTATACGATATGCTTTATATGTTAATATATCATTAAATGTGCAGGTGCTTCGTCAAAGTCAAGACTTATTATATGAACAATAGAAAATCATAAAATGAAGGCTCGTGGTCGTGGCTATATAATTCCTAGCATTGAAGTCTGGCACCACGTTTTCAGGTAGAAAGTCTGTATTGGCTGTACTACTGCAGACTTTGGTGCCAAAGCCAACTTTAGGTGACAATTTCACAACTTTTTCTTATTAGTAATTAAGTAGACGATGTTAAGCTAACCATAATGCTATTTCAGTATAAATTTTCTTGAAGGCTTATTTGATGGAGACGAGGGACTGAAAATATTATAAAATCTGCAAATACATGTGTTGCACATTGCACATTCTGTTATTTGTAATAATATAGCCTGTAATTGGCTTTGGTAAATAAATTTTATGAAAATCCATTTAAAAACGAAAATTCAATTGTGTAGTTTTTTTCACGTCTATTATTTACTAACTTTGTCCAAACATTAATTGTTACATTTTTGAGATCGTTACCGTTGCTCATTACTCGCTCACATTTATAGCCAATTCAACAACTATTAATAATTTCATTATGACTAACAAGATAATACATTGATACCACTGTTGAGTAAAAGGTTGATTTTTGACGTAGCGTGCAATATATAGTAAATACAAATACAACAAAAGTCATATTGGTTAGAAATGTATAAAAACATTTAATTCCGGCTAAAAACTACCTTAAGTTTACTGTCAATGGACTATATCTACGCAAATGCATACGTAAATCAGTAAATGATTACTTGTGTTGTAAACATTTTAAAGGAAAATAATATATTTATGCTATAAACAACTGTTGACATAATACAAGAAATTTACAAAATTGCAAGATTTCTGAAAATATTCAGCGTTGACAATTTGACATTCAGAAATATCGTTTAATGGGATGTATAAGACTGAGAAATCACAAAAACTTATATACTTCAATGTTTGAGTTAAAACTCATCTAGATGAGACACTTCATTTTTATGATCAATTGGCACACTAAAACCATAGATGCAATATCAAAAATCTTTTCCTCTAATTTGAGGACTTCAATTTTCAAATGACGTAATAAACCACACCATGCAATTATGCAGCATTCATGATTGTTCAATAATTAAAAACCGCATATATAATACATAAAACAATACTTGTCATTCTTACGTAATAAGTAGAAATAACCATGTTCCAGAAAATAGTGACATATGATTCACTAATTCCAGACATAAGGTGATAAAATTTACTTTGAATGCGTTAATACTTTAAAACGGTTTATAATCAGATACGTTATAATATATGGCATTATGAGGAATGTGTATGTCAAAGAGATAGTACTTTACCTAATTTAAAAGGTTTGTACAAACTTTGAGTTTAGTTAAATATTATTTAAATATCACAAGTCAAGCATATCATTTGCCACAATTATTGACTTATCGTTTGAGTTAGTAACGGCTTGCCGTGCAGCTGTCAGATCGGGAAGAGGTAATTAATCACTTTATCCATTGCATTTCATATCTCATAAAATATTTGACTAATGATGTTGTATAATCAGTAATCTTGCTATCCAGTCACAGGAAGCGATATGATACTGTACAATATATTGATAAATGACAACATTTCCGGTCAGTTTAATACATTTAAAGATTAGTATTTTTCATCGGGTAAGTGATAAGTTTTTCTCATTTGCTGAAAAAGTACTTAACTGGAGACTTGTCGTAATTTCCAAAGGTAAAAATGACATTTATTTAAGGTTAAACTATTTTTGAAAACGGCCAAAATCAAAACTGTGTGAGCATAGATACGTATAATTCTCATATAATCTGGGTAAACAAACTTCAGGGGAAAATAAAGCGATTCATTCATACAAATATTATTGCGTATCATCCAAATCTTGAAACAGATAAAATTTGCAAAGGCACACATTGCAAAAAGTTTCAGTGCATTCCTGTGCCTTAAAGCAAATAAACAAAAACATCAGACAGTCCAACGGTTCTTTTCAAAAAAATGTTTTTATGGAACTTCCGAGCTTTTATATAAAAGGGCGAGGCGAAGTTCAGGAGCAAATCAGTAAAAACCTTCTGGTATTACGGCTAGCTTCTATTCATATTTGCAACTCTTTTCAATTTGTTTCTGTCGAAAACTCCATTCAAATATTTTATTAACACATAAGGTGCAATATGGGATTCCTAAAATTTCATTATCATAAGCATCATTTTTAACAATACATTACATTAAAATACAAGTAGACAAACCGCAGGCAAAAAAAGCTTTCAACAAGCTCCAATTTATTGGATTTGATGAGTCTGCTGGAAAAGGGTAATTGCTCTTTGCAGGAAATCAGTTTTTTTGTGGTTCCCCTGTCTATCTGAGTTGAGATGTCCATTATAATTGAAGTGCCAATTGTAGCTTACCTTTTAGTTATATTATGAAATTAGAGTTAATTTGGCGTATATTTGGGAGGATACATTGTTTATTAACATTTACAATTCATTCATCATTCATGCTTCAAATCCTTTGACCTTCTCAATTTCCGATTCCGATTGAGTATAATTTGTTTCGACTTTAAATGCTACTGAATTTCATCGTATCCTAACTGGTTGGAACTTGGAACTTATATAATATTTCAATTGAAATGGGATAAATTATTGCAAATTAATCTTTTAGGATTAATGTTATTTGTTTTTATTTTTCAGATCAGATCAAGAAATCTAAAATGCGCTGCATTATTGGAAACAAAAAAGTCAATACACAGCGATAATTAAGTCCAAAGAGCAAGAAGAAAATTACAACAAAGAAAACGTCTCATTTTTACCCACGGAATATTAATTTGCATCTACATAGTACAGTCTTCAAGGCTAAAACAGACGACGAAAATGAATTTCAGAGCTTTTAACCTATCCCACATACAGATGACCATTTCTTTGGTTATCCTGTGTCAAATATTCAGTACAACCTATATGTTTCCAATGAGTTCCCCTTACAGAAAGTCAGAACTGGACTTACTCCTAGATCCCATTCACCAAGCAGAACAAGACGAACTAGAGTCTAAAAAAGTTGTAGCAAAATCAGTGTATCACACACCCCTAAGGCAACCCACTGATGCTCCTTGTGAGTCTGGAACCCGAAGGGCTTCAACGGGAGGCCCTTGTTTAAAAATAAACTCGAGTCAAGGCCCTGCTCTTGACGAAAAGTACCTGTCGTCAATCTTAAAGGATTTAGGCAAACAAGGTAGGCCTAGGCGGCCATCTCATAGTAATCGGAACCGTAATCGGGGATCTACGACAAATTCATATGGTAGGAGGACTACAACTACTGAAATACCACCGTCAGACCCAGCAGCTTCAACGCTTCATGATTTAGGTGATTATAATTACTATTTTATTTACTTCCTTGGAAATAGTAGTAGTAGTGGTAGCAGTAGTATTAGTAGATCCTGTGGCACTATTAGCCACTGCCATAATGTTATTTTTCTTTTCTTTGCATGCCTAATGTATCTAATGCACTAAATATGTTAAGTAAAGTTGTAAATAACAAATTTCATCATTTGCACTTTTTAAATTTTCGAAATCACCTATTGAAGATTAATTGCATGGCATACATGTACGTTTTCCTGAAAATGAAATGCACGTCTGCACGCTGAGATTTCTAAATTTTCTGAACAGCAATTACAAAAAAACCTAATAACTTTATTTGCGCGTTAAACGCTATAAGCAGCTTCTCTTTTAGCAGCATTTGCATATCTGCACAAATTAAAAGTAGTCAAATTAGGTAAATCTAGAAAGGGCTTGCAAAATTCCTCAGACAAATAAAGCTATAACCTGTTTCACTAATCCATTAATCCATTTACGCAAGCCAAATCGTTTCACATTTTTTTCAAACTCTTTCAGAATTTTTATTAGAACAAATCGAAAAGTCGTAATTTAAACTTGTCATCGTCCTTATCCCATTTGACATGTCAATTTTGCAGTCTATATGAATGAGATATATAGAATTTAAAAAGAATACAAATATCTCAAATTTACGGATGTTCATGACGCAAACAAGAGGATCATGTATAAACCTTTCTATATAAATTCTCCCTAATAAAATTTTTAAGCCTTGAAGTTTGAAATCAAAAATAGATTTAATATACTAACAACCCCTGCTATTGCATCAAATAAATTAACATTCTAAGCAGCCGGAAATATCCATAAGTCCATGAGAGATTAATTTAAATGCGTTTAACATGGTTTGTTGTTTGTGTAGTGAGTAGTGGCTCAAAACTATTTTAAAATTCTGATAACCTAACCTCTCCCTATGAATAACTTGCATTACTTTGCAATGTGATCTATAAAGAACTTTAAAGATTTATGAACTTAAGGGAGAGGTTGATAGAAACGTGTGCCAAAAGTTATTAACCAAAATACCCATTCATCCTGTCACAAGTAGAATACATCCAAATGCTTGGTTGCTTTCACTTTGGGCCACCATTCAAAAAAACTAATTTTTTAAAGTTTGGGAGACATTTTAAAATACTCGATTTGGGTTCGATTAACAGAAGGAAGTAGTGGTGATGGTGACATATTCATGATGGATCTGACCTCCACAATCCCCACATACATTGCAGAAGCAGATCCGGATCAGATATCGGAAACTCAGCAACCCGAAATTTATAGTTTTATACCAACACCAACAACAGTAATGACGACACTTACAGTTGTCAATGCTGAGGAAATCGGCCAAGCCACACATATATCAACAGTAAATGACGAGAATGGTAATTCTTCTTATGAAACTCACTATAGTAGTCAAAGTCAAGGGGATAATCGACAATTCAATTCGGATAATCTCTTAAGGAGAAGGAAATCTCATCGAAAACGAATGGCTAATGTTACATAGATTGAGTTAAACAATAGTTCAAGTAGTACCTATTTCCTTTAACTGTACCAAACCAAATCAACTTACCGACCGTATCCCATCGACGACTTCGATTGCTAAAGAGATTGTGCCCATTTTAGCAAAGCGGAGTTACCTAAGTCAAAACACTTGATAAATGATAAATAACCCCAACCCAATAACATTGTGTACAAATTCTTTTACAAAAATACTTCGTTAGAGAAATCTCATAACAAATAATTTTAGCACTTAATGTACTCGGTTTTTTTAACACAAATAGAAGTATTGTATTTAATGTAGGATTGTAGGAATCCTTTTAACACTTTTTGATGCTTTCTCTGACTTAGCTTGCAGGTTACCTTTAAAATCTCTCTTCAAAAACTGTTGACTATATGAACGCTTCTAAATAGTTTATATCTAACGAAACAATCGCTGTCAAAGAAAAACCAAATAATTATAATAAGAACTAATTAATATGTACTATAATCTAAAGACGGTGTAGATTATATTCGCATGATAATTTAGATTTCAATAGCTGTGTGCATAACGTAAGATTTACTACGCATTTTACTGTTTTACTATTACTACCTCAATACCTGTAAAATATTCTCGGGTATCGGGCTCGAGTTATCCGGTAACTATTAACTATACATGAGAGTGTAAATTATGGTGGTGCTATTACGAATTTTATTCTTTTTGACGACCGACAAATGCCTTTTTAGGTTTTTTTTGTAAAAATAATAAACAAACTAGTGCTTAAAACCGAATCTATCTTTTGCCCTGGCATTTCTTGGCATCATCTTCCTTCTAAAGACTTTTTTGCTAATTTTACTTCTCATCTGTTTTGAACGAACTTTTATTACATTTTTTACAAACTGAAAAACAGCAGATGCGGTTTTAGTAAACTCCGAAGTTCGAACTTTTTCAGAGCTGGGAGTCTTTCCCTTGATGATGATGATAAGGATGATGATAATAATGAAATTAACTTGTACGAGTACATTTACTTCGATTGCTGTCAAGTCAGCAAATTTATATTAATTTTACTTGTTTTTTTTTGCATGAACATGTTACATGCAATTGCCGATATAACAAAGTTTAAAAGTTTTGTTGTGTTCTGTTTTAATAATTTTTGCTTCTTTGCACAAAGCTTAGGTTTAGGTTCATCTTTGATACTTACTCGTGATTTTGTTAGTTAGCTGTGGTTATTCTCAAAGTCAAAGAGTCAAGCTGTCTGGCTCAAACTACTGCAATTGTAAAAATGTAGGATCGGATCTACATGCAACAGGATTGATAAAGACGAGATTTTGGCAACGAATCCATATTGGTTTCGTTTTATGACTATGATTTGCCGTGCTTATGTAACTTTTAAAACTAGACCAAAGAACCAGATACGGCTAAATGTAAATACACACATGAATCACAGTTAAATTATTACAGAGCAGGTAACATTAATTTTATATTTTATTAGCATATAGTATACACTCTTTCAAAAACAACCATATTTCTTGCAATACATTTAACCATCACACATACGAGTATGACTCTTATTGACTGATCGGGAATAGAAGATGAAATTATGACAGACAAAATATCTTCCATCGAGATTAGGAAAAGTTGCCAACTGAAGTGGGTGACCTGAGTATGGCTGGCATTGACCTTTAAAATCTTTCAGATCGTGAATCTGAAGGTGGTCCACCGACGCCGCCGAGTGCAAACGGTTTATATCGCTTGATTGTATATACATGTTTAGTTAAATTACGCTTTTGACCTGAAATAAGCTTAAATGTTTAAAATGAGGGTTTTCTGTTTTTAACGGCTCTGTGTATAAAAGTATTGAAAGTTTAAGGTGTCTGGTAAGTCAGAAACAGGAACTCCATTAAAACTTTGCTTAATCTAGCTCCTAGAAATTTCTAGCTTTTACGATGTCCAGTTTCCTTATTTAAAAACTTTCACCTTGGAAAGCTTTAGTTTGTGCCTTTGGCATTAAACCTTTGATGTTATATATAAAATGCTTCTCTGTTCTATTTGTTTATATTGCTTCATTCAATGTGCGTCAGAACTTGAAGGTCTTGTAAATGGTAAAGTTTTTATACAAATTGCAATCAAATACATTTACATTATGCAATGTGGTTGGTGTCGGTTCGGTTTATGTGACGTAATTATTTGGAGCGTCGTATGGGATATCTCTATTAAATGCTTTGAATGTTGTATTGTTTTTAAATGTTTTGTAATACTGTTAGTAAAATTAGTTTTAATCTTTTGCATTTCTAGGTTCCTCCGCAAAAAATTCTTCAAATGCAGCCGAGAAGCATAATTCAGAAGTTATAAACCCTCCAATAAATGGGGTTGACAATACTATCCCAACCATTTTGGTCAACTCTTCAAATGTAACCCGTACAACGGAAAGTCCTCAAGGTTAGTTTTTAGCTGAAGCTTACAAGTCAATTTATGACCTTCAAGAAAACTATAGCTTAAATGGGAGTACAATCACTAAAAATTAATTTCTTAAATCTCGCAGGAATTAACTTTACTACGCCTATCCTAATGTCTGGGTCTATAAATGCTTCGAGCCCCTATAATGACAAGGATTATGGAATGGTGATTACAATTCAACCTCATCATTTACCTGTTAATTTAACCTTGAATGAAAACGATGCTATCAGAAATGGTGGTAAGTGCATATTCTAAAATTATTGTCCGAGTAATTGTATCTGTCAGCATCTTGTCTCAAATTTGCCAATTAGTAAAATTTTTATTTTACTAGCAAATGTATTTGACATACTTCATGAAATTTAGTACATTTTGATGTTAAACTAATTGAATACTACAGCTTAAGTGGTTGGGTCATAAAATGATAGCATTTTTAGAAATTAAATGTCAACTATAAATCGTAAAATGATGATGATTGGCAGGTTTAAATATGAACTTTAATCATTGTCAGTTTTCCTTTTTTTTGTATAAATCACAGTTCAAGCCAATTTTGAAGTTAAGAAACCATCCGAGCAACCTGTCACGATTTTATTGAATCAGAAAAAAAATGTCACGACCACACTTGAAGAGAAGGTTTTGATCTCCG
>JAQFYJ010000769.1:0-11488 GCA_034694685.1 Isotoma anglicana | reverse complement strand
TATTGAACGGTTGGTTGATCGATGGCATGTTACTAATTTACACATTGCCTTTTCAATATTTTTATCATGGGTTATTTATTGGAACAGTTAAAGACCGACCGACCAGCGTATTTGTTACCAAATGTAAATTATTATTATTTTGTTTTTTATTTCAGCGTTAGTGAGATTATAGAGCATTAAAAGTTCGAGTTGAAGCAAGCAACGATCGATAGGTAGAATGCTCCCAATTATAAAGCTTCTTTTTATACAGGGAAACAGTTTGGAAGAAGCGTTAGTAATAGTTCACAAGATTCCAACCAATTTCCGTAAAATTAACCCTCAACCTTGTTGTCAATTTAGTAACAAAAAGTATTGAAGAAGAGTTTACGGAATCTATTATTGGTAAGATTTTGATTTTGGGTTTGAACAATATCTCTTCTCCAGGGCAAAGTCGCTTCAGCGATAGAGGGGCTATCATCATAATCAGAAAGCTTGGAGTGACGACGAGTATGTCTATGAATTGGATGGGCAGTATGAGGATACTCTCTTTCCATGTATGATTTCACGCTACTACAACTGGACTGTGACCACCGCCTTTCATTCCAATCCTTACGGAAGTCACCGGCTGTAATTTTTTATTAGCATTTCGAAAATCATTGAAAGGGGGTATTTAACTATTTATAATGTAGCTCATCCTGCTGCAACGTAAAGTTTTTATGGATTCATGAATAAATAATAATAAGCTTGCCGATCTAATTTGATAAAATTGAATATGCTTGCTTAATAGATAGAAATCGAGGCAAAACACTACAAATTCTACTTAAGAGGTAAGTTATTAAACATGTAACGTTGACGTGTGAATAATACCAGATGGTGATTTATAAATAAGTATAGTATATTGAAAAGAAATGAGGACTTACTGGATCCTCCACCGGCAATAAAATAAATCCCAACATCTCCATCCTGTCTACTGCCGTCACTTGCCACAGTTCCTCTTCGTTGAACGACTCTTTCATCGGGCATAAATGCAGGGTTATCATACTCTAATCAAAGGATAATTCATAGTATTAAACTCAATTCATCCTACGCATAATTCAATTAAGCCTCAATACACTGTATAATTTAATCTGAAATGAATTATTAGATCGTACCTTCTCCATAAGTGATTCTTCCGTTCGTGAGAACTCCACTACCCTCCTATTAACAGAGAAATTGGATCATAGTGAATAAGATCGAATGTTATAAATGTGCATACACTTTCTACTGGAATATTTTCAATTCAATAGTTTTTCTCTGATTTTACCTGATTGACAACTCCAGGACGCCTAGTCTTGCCATTCATCTTCTGGGCTTTTTCACTAACCATCTTTTTGAAATTCATCTGCGTCCTGTAATTAACCTGTTGATGGGGTTCTGTTGCAAGGTCATTTTCATGAACGGCGTGTCGACTGTAACTGAGTCTGCGATGCTATATAACAAAGTAAAAAATTAATTTTTGTTGCATGGAATTCATATTTTGTCTGTGCATGGAATTAATATTAAAAACTGAAAACAATTTAAGTTTGTATTTTTCTCACTCTTCTGTATGGTTTGTATAATTCTTCGGAAAGTAAATGATGTATTTTTGCATCTGACATATCCTTCCGGGATAAATTGTACTCTAGTTCTTGCAAGTCAAGATTCCATGTACTAGCATCATTTGGAAAGTTGCCCGAGCTGTCAATAAAATTCTTATTAAGTTAATCATTCCGAGACGTAGCGAGTAACAAGAATGTTTTTTAATAAAGATGGACGACTGACCTTCCTTGAAGATTGTTCGAGCTATTCATGCTTCTAATCAAAGCAGCCATGGACTCTGGACTAAGTTTGCTCATATTAACCCCATTACCTCCTGGTCCCTGTCTATTCATCATGTCCATAGCATCTTTCATCGTCAGCTTAGAGAAAGTTTCAAGAATCTTAGGTTCAGCACCTTTTAAGTCTCGTATCAGACAAGGACGAATATATTGATTGTCAAATTGTTTGAACCTAAGAAAAACACATTATTAATTTATTACTAAATTGTAATACAATCGTCACTTTTTTACAGCAAAACTTATTCAACACTAACTTGTCTCTCAAATTATAATGTCCAACTTGTCCCACAAGACTTTCTAAAACTGCCATCGTATGATCCATCAACTATAATTTAAAAAATGCATACGGTTTACAAGACCATATCAAACGCGTGGTTGAAAAATTACAAAAATTATAAATGATATATTGTACCCTTTCGTGGATACGTTCATTCATAGTAGGTTTCCGTTTCTCAGCTTTCTTTACTTTGAGCCACTCGACCAAAGGCTTGATTGTTATACCCTATAAAACAAATAATATTCCATTGAGATGATAAACTGTCAGTATCAACCTGGATAGAAAGCAGAACCTCATTCTTCTCTATCTCATTCTCAATTTTCTCTTCATATCAAAAGACAAAAGCTCATCAGTAAAATACTCCAACTAATTTTGGCAAAGAACTTTGTTGCAAAAGGATCTCTATAATTATTCAACGTTATAAAATATCTCCTACAGCTTCTTATCCAGCAAACTATCACGCAAAACAGAGTGAAAAGACATTCACGAAATAATGATAGACAAGGATAAGTAAAGTTTCCAAACTTACCTGAACAAAAACAGTGAAGTAGATGACAGTGATGGTTGTCGTGATGAACATCCGCTGTAATTTTGTGTTACAATTCACTGCATCTTTTTCGATCAATAATACCAACGCGAAAGCTACAGCACCACGCAATCCTCCGTAAGAAATAACAAACTGGTCCACTCTTCCTAATTTGTGAAGGCGGAAACGATTCGCTAACGCTGACAAACCAAGAGTTCCTAATTGATACAAATACACCATAAATTAAAACAATAGGCTAAATCAATCATGTATGTACTTGTGATAAAAGATATTTCAAATGTTTAAATAGGGTAACAATATGCTTAAAAAACATACCCATGACTCTGTACACTGTGCAGAAAATAATTGTTGCGGCGATAAACCCTGAATTCCATTCATGTTCATCGTGGATGGTCGATACTCCCAGGAACATAAAAATAATTGTTTCTGCAGAACTGCTCAACATCTTCATTGCATATTTTACCGTTGTATGAGATTTGTGAGAAATGTTAGCTTCCACATAATTTTTCATTGTGATTCCACAGAATGTAATGCTGAAATTAAGAGCAATGAAAGAATAAAAATCAATATTATGAAACTAATTTAACTCAAGACAAAAAGTTATGTAAAGCCGAACTTTTTTTGATACAAACAAGAGTTAACAATGTTTTTTAATTATTTTGATGTTCTGAAGCATAACAAAATTGAGAACCTACGCAAGAATTCCAGACATGTGGAAAGTTTCCGCACACAAGTAGGCCAGGTATGCCATAACGAAAATGAAAATTGGTTCAATCACACGAACGTGATTAGTGAATCTTGTTACGAATCCCGTAAGGAAACCCCATATAACTCCGATAGCTGTACCTCCGAGTGCGACAACGGGAAATGAAGCACACCCTTTGAGAATTTCAACAGGGGTGACCAAATCTGCTCCCATTTTTGCATAGTCTTCGAACATGTGATAAAGTACCTGAGGAAAGAAAAATATATGTTAAGCTGTGCTGCAACAACTGAAAATTTCATATCATATGATTTTGATTTCTGATTTACCCAAAAATGCATCTAATTAAAACAGACTATTTTTCGTAAAATTATTAAAAATACAGAAATTGCATAAATAATTCTAAAGACATTGACCTAATTGAGTACCACTTATCTTCTGAATTCTCCTAATTTTGTCAGTTCATTTTCATCATGTTTTATAGGTGAAATTTGATTGAACAGCTTGCAAAATTAGTCATTATTAGCTACAAAGCAAAATTAATTATACAGATGGAATCATTTTTCATTACCTTTCCATTTCATTAATTTCCTAATAAGCTTTAAATAATATTACTTTAATACTATAATAAAAGTAACATATCATTAACAAGACTTGACAAATGTTCATTTTTAACCTACAAGTTTCTCACATACGACCTTCAGCAATGAAAATAAAAATTGCAAAGCTGGACATGCATATTTGCAAGTGTGCAATAATAAAATATTTTTTGGTGGACTATTAAACCTCAGGTATCACACATTGATAAAAAACAAAAGCAGTACAACAGGTTCCAAAAGAAGTACAAGAAACAACAAGGAAATCTGTCTGACATATTTCTAATTTAGTTTGTATTCGATCTGTAGTTTTATCAACTATAATTATTCGTTGCGTAATGCCTAGATATTGGTACAGGAAAATATCGGATGGAACAACAATTACAGGCGTTCACATTGAGCTAACATAACATAATACTTCACATAAGATTTACTGGGCATTACGATTACTTACGATTTACGAATACTATACTGCGTACAACTAATTGGAATATTACATGCATATCAACAGTGGCTTTGTTGTTGTAAAATGCGAAAATTTTCTAGAAATAATGACCTTGTACATTTTTTGGACATCTGTTTAGTCTATTATTTTTTAAAGCTCAATATAGTTTGTCTCGATAAATCCTCGTATATAAAAACTTTATCGACGAAAATAGTTTGGGTAAAACTTTTCTCACAATATTACATGATCAACCTCATCTTTACTTCACGACAAAGAAACTATTTATGGCACTTTCAGATTTAGATACATATATTTTATATGTTCTGGCATAAGCTTAAAAAAATCGTGAGCGTGAATTGTCAATTTAAACACAGACCGATGATAAGATGCAAATAACTATCGAATCTGCCTCAAAACAATTGCAGAATCTCCCATCTAAACTTTTGAAGTCACGACAAAAGAATCAAGTAAGGTCAGTAAGGCCAATAGGCATTTAAGATGAGAATAATTATTACTTGTTTGCACTTCAACACATATCATCATTTGATGCAAGATTTGTCATGTCATAACACCTTCTAATTTTAATTGACGACCTTCTAAGAATATAAAAACAGGACAGCAGCTTCATGAAAGTTATTTTGCCTATTTGTATTTAGCTCAATGTAATTTTTCAACATTATAGTCACGCCGAAGGAAGAAGAAATGTACTACCAATCTTACTACAACAGTTTTTAAAATATGTTAAAAAGAGACACCATATACCAACATCTTTATTCCTCACACTCACATTTTAACACTCTCATCACTTTTCTAATGACTAATAATGACGAATGTATTTCGATTGTATCAATAATGTCTCAAGTTGTTAATATTTTCTGCGGCTATAAAACCAGATTAATTAGCTCAGGTGTTTAACTTAAATTAATAGGGACATAAGTTTTGAAAAATACTTACGACAGTGACAGCATCATTAAGCAAGGATTCTCCAAAGACAACAATGTAAAGAACTTCATTGACATGGATTTCTTCAAAGACTGCAAGAACGGCTACGGGGTCGACAGCCGAAATTAAGGCACTGAATAACAGTGTCTGTAGAAGAGGAAGTTCAATTCCAAAACCAATCCAATAACCAATACCATAAAGTGAGAGACCTGAAAATTTACGATTCTTTTATTCAAATCAATCCATTGTCTATTTTTCTAAAAAAAATCCTTTCTTCTAAGAATATCTACCTCATAAATTGCATTCCTTATCTGATAAGCATCTCTAACTACGACGATGTCACGTAAAGGATTCGCTAATTGCGATCAAATATTTTTATTTGCATTCTACAAATAGCTCAACAAGAAAATCTTATGATTAAGTATACAGAATAAATGCACAAGCTAACTGGGTGGATATCTCTTGATTCACAAGACATCCATTATATCGGTCAATATAAAACTCGAATAAAATATTTGCAAAGTCAACAGTGCAATCAGCGAAAGACGTGAGGTGAATGTAGCTTTTTATAGTTTTACGAGTAAATATTGACGCGACCTTCATTAGCATTTAGCAGATAAATATTCTCGGAATACCTTTTTGCTACTCCTAACATTACAAACTGTTTATTAATACTTTAGCAGCGTATGATCAACATTTACTTGGGTACGTCTCATCAAATAATTCCCAACCACCAACTGATAATAAAAGAAGCTAGTTAAAAGTTATAAATAATTTGCCAACAGTAATTCAACCACCGAAGATATTTCTACGTAAGAATTAAAATTAAAAGTCGCATATGAATGGAGTATATACGAGATAATATATACTATTCTCTTTAATTAAAATGGTTGTACATAGCATCGGCATAAAGCTATAAGAGTACCTTTGTGGCATGGCATTGCACTTCGCACTTATGAAACTGCATTAAATTGACTCCCACGCGTTCAACTTCACACTTAATTATAACCTATTCAAACTTCATCAGAATTAGCTCTTACCAATTGTAAAAGTATTCCATAATGTGCCAACGACAGCCATAAGTAAAATTGTTCCCAAGTTATCAAAGAACAGTCGATTGGGCATGAAATACCCCGCATCCAAAATAATCGGCGGAAGCATATACTGGAAAAATGTCTTCGGAGTCAAAGGTTGCACATGGATACTATTCGTGTGGAATAACAACAGCCCTATAACCACCCCCACCACAATCAGCAAACAAGATTCCGGAAAAATGTGACTTAGCTTGGGGGCCATGTGGAACCCTGAAAGAAAACAAAAGGGTAGAGTTTAATTTCATTTTTTAAATTACATTACATTGCATTGCATCATAAGTTGTACACATTTTGGCACAAGTTCATTTATGCATAAATTATTATAATTAATGCCAGTTCATCATTCATCTGATAAGTTCATACATTAATCTAAAGTAAAAAAGCAATGACTTGCTGATTGAGATCATTACTATAGATTTAGCTACTGAAGTTTCTTATAATATATGACGACATAATAATAATAATGTCATAACATTGGTAGCTTCCAAATTGAAATCAATAGAGAGAATAATAAAAGACAGAGAGGAAATAAGGACAAGAAACGGCAAAGGATATAAATCTTAAGAGTTACTGACATGATCGATTGAATTCTCTCGACTACCTTGTCTTGCCTTGCCTTGTCATTCATAAGTACAACACCTGATGCTACACCTTAAATGATAAAGCTAAACATCAAAGAAATACAACTTTGTCTCAGCCCATTATGCATGCATTGCATTGTTGAATTGTAAATCGTAGAATAGGAAAACTTTTTTTGCCATGTGACAACTGACAAGTATTATTAGTTGTGTCAACGGACCGTATACTTATACCATACCATTTACCAATTTGTCATTATTATCACAAAGTCAAAAGTCTCCTGGGATATATCACTTTTCTTGTATAAAATATAAAACCTTTAAATTGTAAACAGTTAAAAAAAAGTTGAAAGTCATTTGCGACGGAAATTACCACTTCGTAGTGTAGACAGGACATTAGGTCAAGGCTCTTTTTCTAAGGTCATATTTAGAAATTTTAACAAGTTAAGCGCTCCCCTTCAATGATTGATGATATAACAAGTTTAGGATGATTTTTTTTCGTAAATTTGCCGTTGCAGTTGATTGAATTGAATTAACACGCTATTTTACATCACATTTGCATGTTTTCTAGCATTTTAAGAGAAGTGAAATGGAAATAAATTACATTTTCAATTTAAAGTATTGCATAACCCTTCCGAGTAAAACAAATAAATTCCTAACACGTATTGATTTATTGCAATGCTGTAACATGTCAATTAAATTATTTCCAGGCATTTTTGTCACGTTTTTTCACTATCAAACTGCTTCACATTCTTTATGCTTTATGTTTATCGACAGCTTTTTTCGATATCAGAACAAGATTTGGGGTGTTGATTAATGTTATCAAATTAATAGTATGGTTGGTTATTTTGTAGGTGTGTGTATAATATGTTCATGAACCTTTTGATCATTATAATCGCGGTGTCTGTTTTATTGGCATTTATATTTAATATTTCATCCAATTGATTACTTCAAAAGTCATTAAGTTCATTTCAACCAGAAAATAAATCATCAATAGTCGTAAAAGTAGTATTATAACAATCCTACCCCAACTATTTTCTGCAACTTATAAATTCAATTACATTTATCTGTGCCTCTTGTTTTTTAGAAAAATTCTTGGCAAGCTACGTAATTTGTTTTTCATTCATACAATGTGAGCTTGTATTGTACATATTATAAAATATAGAATGCGTAGAATGGTAGATTAAAAATTTGCATAAAATTACAATAAAAGAATTTTGTTCACCCTTTTAAAATGACTTTCAAAAGTATCCCATCCTTGCTTAACCTAATAAACCGAAGTAAATTAGGTAAATATTTGTAAATTGAAATTAAGATTCACGGTTATGTCCGTGCAGGTGTAATTAGATTCTTAATTACTGGAACCGCTATGAAGACAGGTTCCGCGTGCTAGATATGTTGCTTCTTCTTTAAAAAGATGTGTTAATTTATTAATAAGGTAATTAGGAAATAGATAGCCAATTGCTAATTGCGAGCCGCTGAATTTTATTAATTGATTGTGATTAGCGTCCTCATATGAGAACCCATGTAACCAACTTACAAATATACTACAAATATATTAATACTTACAAATTATCTACACTCATGTTCGTTCCTGTCTTTAATCAATCAATGTTTTAACATGGTTAATAGTACGTGAGGATGATTTTATCATATGTTTTCCATTTATAGACATCCCATTAATTTGATTGACATCCTCAAAGACCCATTTCCTAATTTATGTACCTAGTGTATTAATTGTCCCGGTATTTTGCGGTTTTTCCAGATATAAGTGGAGTCGAGTTATAGAAATTCAGTTTGATTTCACTTATTTGAAAATTTATGATTAGTTGAAAAAATTGTAGTGTAATAATTTATTAAAAATTCGTTATGGTCTTTAATTAAATAATACTGACTGACGGAACAAGTTTCATAAACACTTAATAGATAAATCATGGTAAAATTACCACATTTACTGTCAGCATTTATTAGGAATTGAAACATTCTTTTTTCTTAAACATAGATAAATGCTCTGGAATGAGGTTTTAATATTTTATATAATATCTGAATAGCATGGGAAAATGCAATGACCAATTAAATTATGTTGATAAATTAAAATATTTCTTCTTTACGTAAACCAAACAAATCTTTACCCTAATATAACAAGCTTCTTTATGTAATTTTAATTCTACTAATCGTCCGAGCTTAGCTACTTGGAAGATAAATAAAAAATGATTCTTTACACGTTAAAACGTGGGTAAAAACTTGGAAGTGGTTTTCAAGGTTTTGCACTTTTAAGATTTACCTTTACATAAACTGAAATTGCGATGAAATATCACGACCACCTGAGGTCTTCTAATTTCATTTGCAAAAGATTAGCAAACATGACGAAGCACTTCTGGAAATTTACCTTGTGAGTGTTCGTGTCGCAATTGCAACCTTTGCGACGGAAAGAGAAATTAAGATTGGACCAAAATTCATTCCGGAAGAAAAAACAAACCGATTGATAAGGTACAAACATACAAAAGTTACATTATGATTCATCATTTTTTCAGTTGTTGTTTTATAATATGAAAATGCCCAGACTTCAATGCATTCTCAAGGACAAACCCACTGAATTTCTTGTCATTCACAAAGGGTATGGACAATTGTCTTAAGTTGCAATAAAAGTAAAAACAATATCTACTTCTTTTATCACATTCACGAGCTTAATTGTGAGTCTCATGGGTTTAAATGAGATTGGAAAGTTTAAGGTCATGATAATCTCTTCACTTATGGTAAAAGACTTGCAATTGCAAAAACAATTATTTCCTCGGGGGATTTTAACTCTATAATTTGTTGCTTTGATGAAAATTATTATTACCACCTGAGTTTGCTCTAACACTTGTGATCTTTCTTTATTGTAACATGGAGACTAGTTTATGACGTAATTAGATGGTTGTAAAACAGTTGACAGTGTGAAAAACTCATATTTGTTTCCCATCCACACTACAGGCTATTATTAATTTGTATAAATTCAGATTCAGAGTGCCAGCGTAAAAATGTCAACGTATTTTTCCTATTTCATTTGGTCATCTTCAATTTGTTTCAAATCTAAACTCTAAACTTTAACTGACCATCAAAAAAAACATTTTACGTTTTAGGTTTTAGTTAAATTTAAAAATGACATGAAATCTACCTGAATTGAGCCTTTTGACCTCTTCTATAACTGTAGGTAATTAACATTGAGCCCATTTTAAATTACTATTATTAAGAGGTCATTTTTGCTCATTTTGATCGTGCAGCTTACATTAATAATTTCGATTATTTTTTTATTTTCAGACCGCTAGTTAATTTAAAATTTAATAGATACATACCGCACCGTTTGCAAGAAAGACAAAGATTAATTTTAACTTTACATCGAAATTATGATTAAATTTATGAAACAAATATACTTGTTTACCGGCATACTTTTGATGTGGTCAACAAAACAACTACAACATTTTGCATCTGATTCTGACAGTGCAGAAAAATCCTGCAGCAAAATCCAAACTGCAGTTTCTTATCATAAGCAAACAAAATGCAGTGACTTAAGATTACAAATATACGCAAAGTAAAGATTACATTACCGCATTCTAATGATCAGTTCATAAAAGCTTGTACCGTCCCTGAAGACCCTAAAAGCCATAGGTCAATTTTTATTTTGTACTTTGCGAATTGCAAGGGTAAATAAACAGTTATCACTCATTTAATCTATTTAGCGCTTATCTATTGAAGGCTTAATGTACTTGTCAAATACATTTCACAACTACTTTTTACCAATCTCGAGTTGAGAAGTTGACGAGACAGATTCTCTGAAATGAATATTTTTCTAAATCCTAATGACCTACCTTTCGACTTAGCTTCCATAATCTGCCTAAGTCTTAAATGCAATGTAAAAGAGTTTAAGGGGTGTTAATCATTGCCTTAATCTTACTTTCTGATTTCTTAATGAGTTAAAAGCAGTTAGTCATTGCATTATAATTGAATCTTTGTCGGGCGCAGCCCGAAATATCTAGACCAATTGAAATATTTAATTGTATCAATGAGTTACAAATCTATATTCAAACAATGCAATTATTAAAAAAAAATTTGGATTGAAGATTGAAGTCGGTAGCTTTACATGACATATTTGATTTTAACTTCAACATGTCCTTCTCCATAGGTCCCTATCTATCATTAAAATATCTGCATGATCCGTCTACTTAAGATTAGTTACAAATGATACAATGACTCACGTAGTAAAATCAACTTTATAACAATTACCTAAGTATCGAAAACCAAAAAAGGTGTACACACCCCACGATACTACACCTACTTTACACATGAATTGACTCAACCCCGGCTGGTTATTTTCCCAACAATCAACAATGAATTAAGACACAGAGGTAAAAAAACTACGGGAAGCTACAACGTCCGAGGATTTTTAAGAAGCGTGGTGTGGTTGTTCTTCATTGTTTCTCACAAGATGTAA
>JAQFYJ010000768.1:0-11493 GCA_034694685.1 Isotoma anglicana | reverse complement strand
ACTATAGGCCACATTTTCGTCAGTTACATCAGTCCGTGGTGACTTTCGTTTGAATTTATCTTTTGAAAGTTAAATTGAAAATATAACTCGACGACAAATATATCGGAGAAACTAAATACGACCTTAATATTTGGTTTATTGCCTTGACTAAAAGTAGGTAATAAAAGAAATTTTTCTACCTAAATATTACCACATATTTCTGTATGGTATGGGACAGTAAAGTAGCCGTGACCCTAAGTAGGTTGGGTTTACAAGGCTTCTGTGGCCGCCGGTCACTCCTGCTGACCAGCCAGTCTGACACTTTTTCTCTCTAGATTTATTGCAATGTTCACAGGACAATTCAATTTCGAAGTCCGTTCGGTCGGAGGGTTTTATGACCTCTTACTACCTCTTACCATTTTTCAACAAGCCCATACCGACCTACCAAGTTTATAGATTAAACAAAGGTTAGATTTTGTTTAATATCCTGGATGGCTTAATACAGTTATGAAGGACTAAGGATTACATAGAGACTAATATCGTATGAAAAGTCAAAACAGACGACCCATTATTCACTGAGGAAACAAGAGAAACCAATTACCTATACTAAACAGATTTAGAGAAAAGCCCCCAAAATCCAATACACCACAATTTAAGCACACAAGCAACAATGCTTTATGATTCTACCAATATTTTAAAATGCGCTTGTAAAACTTTTTCTAAAATATGAGGACATCCATGTTTGTGTCATAAGTTTCTACTTGGTCATCCACCTGCACCCGTCCCTACTACTTTATTTATAATTCCAGGCTCCCATTGTCCCAACATCCAAATCCCATGCAGATAAATAAGCAAAACCAAAACCGCAAAAGGAAAGGCATAATTTACACAATTATTTCGAGATATATTTCTGATAGGTTTTTTTCGTTCACATGCTTACAATATTTATCACGGGAAATATTACGAAGGGAGAATATTATTTACTACTAAAACTATTTTCTATATGTTAAAAAAAGTGAATCAAGAAGTGGTTGGAAGACTGACTTCTAATTCTACATCGTTTCCTCGCTCCTGTTGACCGCAATATGCCCGTTGTTTTTCCTCAAACTCCCTCAGCCGTTGATTGTACCTTTCGATTTGTTCTCTTAAAATTGCGTCTTCTATCTATAAGAAAAATCAATAGAAAAAATGTACATTAGATATACCATTTTTGACAGAGGAATACAAAATTATAAAAGTCAGTGATGATGATGATGATCAGAATATCATAAACAAAAAGCCCACGATTGTCAGCCTATTTTTTAAATCATATACAGATGCAAGATGTACTGGATTATCATAATAGCTGATAGTCAATACGTAAATCCATACAAAAAATTGTAATCAGCCTTTAACCATTTTAGAAATCATTGAGAGATGGATAATGATTTGGTTTCTTTCTTAAACAAATATAAGGTTAAACAATATGGTGATTTTTGAAATCATGGAATTATAAAGAATGGAAAAACTTATAAGGATAGGAAAAGGTTGTACCTGGATTACTTGTTCTACATCTACTTATGCTCTAAATATAGTGATTGAATAGGTGTGCTGCGTGGTTTAACTGTACCTGTGCAGCTTCTTCGTCATATTCCAGGCATCCAACTCCGTCAAGTCGGTCCACATCCAAATATCCTTTCCATCGGACACAAACTCCATTCATTATGAAACGGGACTTTAGATGAAACTGAAAATAACAATAAAAGTAGATAAGAAACTGCTTGAAATTGACTTGCTTTCATGAATTTAACGGACAAGTATGTAATATTACGTAATTTAATAAATATTGCTTTATGAAGCGTCAAATTTTCTAAAAATTCAATTTTATTCTCTATTTTTCTCTCTCGTCACTTTTTCGTCACTTGTCGTTACCAATAAGACAATAAAAAACAGTTTTAGTCTGTTCTAGATAAAACCCATACATACGGCATAGTTGAAATAAGTTATAAAAAGCATTCAATGATAAACGCCCAATAGCAGATGGAACTGTCTAACAAAATTAGATTTTAAAATTTTAAAATGAAAATGTCATAGTTCAACGGTTTTCTTTATCTGATGGCAATTGCTTGCTAAAAAGCAGAAATACATTGAGATGTGAATAATTGACGCTGACTTTTCATCATCCTCTGAGATCAGCCCATTAGTTCAGAAGGGTGACAATGTGTCAATCATACCCTGTACCAAGGTGACATATCTAAAGAACGGTAAACGCCTCATCCTTAAAAAATATATTCACTAGCATGCAATTCTCTATTGTTCACAGACGGAACAATTCAACACGATTTTTTGCTGCCAACGTGGCCAACAATAATAAAGAATCGGAAGAAATAAAACTATTTTTTTCTGATCGGTATATTAAGAGAATCCCCAGAATTTCAAACGAAGTCATAACTGAGATATGTGTAAATGTCAGTGAGTATATTCGTAGGTTACGTGATGACAGTAACAACAATAACAATCATAGTTTACGGTCTATCTGTATGAATACGCATAGAATATTATAAGAATATAATAATAAAACCCATTGTTGTTTCTTCCTATAAATCCTATATAATAAGTTTGAGTACTGATCGATTGAACAAAGACAGAAACATTTCCATACATTTTACATCGACTTTTTTCCAATCTTCCTTACTCGATAATACCAGACAAAACCATAAGTCTCCCCGACATGAGGATATGCTCTTGTTTCCTTTTGATTCTCAACAATCCTCGAACTTAAACTGATGAAAGAAATTAATATTTAAGTACCTAAATAAATGGCACTTGAAAGTAGATACAAAAGGGGAGAAAACTGAATAAACTCATCAGCTCATCTCATCACTAGTCAAAATTAATATACACAAGAGCAACACAATCCCTTTTTCTAACAAGTAAAAGTTAATCAGTCATATAAGTTGTGACAAGCCAAAATATGCTTAATGGGTGACCCAGGTACTCTCTCAAATGGTTAGGTTCCATAAGTAGCTTAGTATATTGCCTATTTATGAAATGCAACCTCTTGGTGGTCCAACCATCCGTAAAAATTCAAAACTCACTTGACCAAATTGGTAAAATCAAAATATTACCCCTTAGCTTGACATAATCTATTCACTCCTGTCAGTCATCTTAATTTGCATAAATGCAGCGCAACTGAACATTAATAGATGAGCACAATGTAAATTTTTCATAAGGGAAAGGGAAGCACAAACCCAATTTCTGCCTTTGTACGGACAAAATAAAATTGTTGTGAAGATTCATACACAGCTGCAACGCACGCTTTTGGGTTCTTTGGTGCTGGATCAGATTTTTTTCAAAATTTTATTGCAAAATTACAACAAATAAAATGACAAACAATAGTTGCAAGCATGATTATATGATGTTTTATTTGGTGTGTCAACTATCAAATCGGTCAACACATATAAGGCATCTGCCAGACCAATAAATTTGTCAAATAAGACACCGGATCTAATTTTAGCTTACATTACACTTTTCATATCAACACAGCGAATCTGGAAATGGACAATGAAACTGAGAGATGAAATGATGATGAGAAAGCAGTAAAAAAGTGAACAATGACTAAAATAATGGTCACATCTAGATTCCATTCTGTACGTATAAAATAAGTCAGGTACAATAAATCAAAAAGATTTTGTCTCTATGCTCTGATGTCATGTGGAATGGACGAAAAAGAGTTAAGATTAGATATAAACGCTGCTGCGCTACACAATTTCGTTTTCCATTTGATTCAAGTCCAATTTGGTGTAAAGGATGAAATGATAAAATTGTTCTTATGTGAATCCTTTCATTTTGGATGAATTTTTCAAATTGCTTTGATTTTGTTCGACGAGCTAGAAAATATTTTACTCTCTTTCGTCACGCCTCAAATTAGTGCCCTTTGGAACTCTCCACTACTGCATCGCCTAGTCAACTTCAAAGGATTAAATGAGAAAAGAAAGCCGTCCGTTAGAATCGAATATGACATCTCGAATCGACCTTATTGTAAAGTAATTGGCCATGACTATGGTGGCCCTTAGGTGGCAAATTGTGTGAGAATTGGGACATTTTAAACTTTTAAAAGTGTCATTTCGAGACTCAAGAGTTGACTCGCGTCACCAAGACAAAACACTTTGTAACATAGCTTACGACTTACACAATCATTATTCATCTATCTTCCCTTGTGAAAACATCCGAAGGTAATTTTCGATAGGTATTTACTTGAAGAAGAATTGAAAAGTTTATTTATATTCCACAAGATGATTATTATGTTTCGTTTCGTTGCATTATTTTTTAACCTGATAAAATGTACGGACTCCACATAGCCGCTTTAAAAAGCTCGTCTTATAAATGTTTGAAACTAGTCAGGTTAACATTGAACATCATACAACCCCTTGAAACTTTAAATCTTTAAGCTTTCCAATAATTTTATATTTTTTACAACGAAAAGACCGGTGGTGGCCCGAGCTACACAATATGTAATGGGAATGGATGGTGAAAAGGGTTGTGACAAAAGACTCAAGGCAGAGAACCCTTTCACTCTCAAACTACTGCTGACTGAACAGTACGACAGGGCAAATCTCTATTGTTAGTCCATTTGGCCGAGAAACAATATTTGAGTCAAATTGTCACACTCTATTAGATTCTCTTTGGATCAAAAAAAGGGCTTCACACTCTTTCCCCGTCTTCCTCTCTAATCTAATCTAATGTTATAATTCTATATCAAATAAAATGCTTTACACTCCTAGTCTTTCACTATGTTTTTTTTCTTACGATCTATCCCAATACAAAAATGCATAGAAGCAATTATTTGCAATCAGCACATTTGTAGAGGCATTTATTATAAAAATAAAATGATCGGTCTTCCCCATGAATTTTTTTCTACCTGTTTTTTAAATTATATGATTCACTAGCTCTCTTATCTTTTATTACTAGCTTTTCTTATTCTCCCATCTAATGCCTATGTTTGTACTTTACCTGTCAAATTACATTACTTTACCCATTCGAGATGTTACATCTATCTGTATGTCCCTCTTTTCTAAGGTAATGGATGTACTTGTCTTTCATTCTGTTTCACGATAAAAAGAATTTTATTTTGTGAATCTGTGTGAATATGTGAATATTTTCCCATAGTAATCATCACTTTGTCAGATTGAGTCACATTCACATACCATGAACCAGAAAATGAGTCAGGGAAGATAAAAAAGAAAGAAAAGAATGGCAGAAAATGCTTTTGGAAAATATGAATGAAATATTCATTATTTTTACAATGAGAAAGATTACCTATGATATTGATGATGATGATAGAGATGATAATATTGCTAGTTTACAAATTGCATTCAGGTTTTCAATATAGTTCATACATATAGGGGTAAAATATTCATAATTTATACTGATAAAACACAAGACTAAGCAACCTAGTTGATAACAAGGGAAAAGAAACTGCTCTCGAAGAAGAATTTTGTGAATGGGTTTATCGTGTACTCTACATTTTACATTTACAAAGAAAAAAATTACATTCTTAAAAACTCAAAAGTAAATTGCTGGTTTTGAGCCAGTGTGTCGACTTTTTAGTAAAGGTTACTGTAAAACTCGTACAGCTTTCAACATTTCAACTTTCAGACCCTTCGACTCGACTTTTATAGGTACCTTTCAAAGATGTGCCTTCCTTTTTTACAATTTTAACTTCTTTAACATAAAAAGTAACTTTGGGGTGTAGTAAAAAGCTGTAAGGAACACTTGCAATGAAACTTGTTGAGATCTGCTGGGGAACCAATATGTTACCCCAATCTTCCAATATGTATTATGTAATGAGTCTTATAAAACTCACTAAAAGTACAGAAAAATCTTGCTACAAATGCTTCAATCGGATTCTGTTTTCTTCATCAAATAAAGCCAGAGGCAACCATCCGAGGTAAAGTAAATACCACTTTCAAAAGTAAAGAAATGCCTAAACCTTTTTCCATATTTCCATAAATGAGTGAAAACCATATGCCTTATTGTATGGACAAATACCAAATAAAAACTACTTTATTTTTGGTGTCAACATGACGTCAGGGAACCACTCACTGTGACTTTATTCCCGAAATTCGGAATTAAACTAACATATGCACTTTGTGAATGAACTCTTAGCAGAAATTACCTTTTTCACAATAATAAACAGGAATCACTGCATCAATGTGTTTAACTTTGCCATCGATTGATCGTCGATGATTTTATGATTTTGATAATATTCTTTATAATATGACCCAACAACAGGCAACCCTTTCTAAATCTTTTCAGTTTCACCCAAAACTCATACTGAAAAAGTGACCAATCAATACTATATTGATAACTTTATAAATACTTGATACTTAATCGGAATCAATCCCTCTTTTCATTATTATTATTATTAAAGTGTTGATCAGCTAGAAATAGATTAGCGTTGAATAAAGACATTTCTCCTGCTTATGTCTCTCTGAATAATCAAAGTCAGGAGAACAGAATCAGATGCTGAAAGGAGTGCTTTGTTTGCATTGTTATTAGGCATTTTTATTATTGTCATTATAATAGAGATCTATAAGGTTCTTATGCTATAAGCTCTTGTTCTCATCGGATTTTGGATGAAGTTTGTCATAATGAGAGCATATTTGGATTCAAAGCTCGTTTGATTGTGTCAAAATTGCACTGCTGTGTCATATAGGGCACTTTGACCACCCGGTGGTTTATGTCACACCCTTTATTTAGACGCAGATCAAGGGAAATAATAACAACAAGAGTTGTACTTTCACTACTTCAAAAGCATTATATTCTGGTTATGCATTGCCTAAAGCTAGACCAAGATCAATTTAAAGCAACCAGAAACTTGGTGATTTCTGGACTCATCAAATGTTAAAAAAGGCTTCATAATATTTCGTGTCATCTCGCTAATTCGAACCGTTCTTACAGGAAGCACCAAATTAGGAAAGAGTAGACAGGTGAGATGACTTATGTACCTTTCAATGAAATGCTGAATGTAAGATTGTAATAATGAATGAAGGTGAGACAACGGGACAAAAAATACATAACATGGGGAAGAACAATTGGCCACCCATATGCGTGTCGGATGGATTAGCCCTGTGCATGTCGCCTCGTTTGGAGATTCACCGAAAAAATTCCCTTTTTTCCAAACACATTGCATGATCAAAATGATGAGTATTTTGTATTATAGCTTTATAATTGTTCATGCATCTTTAGCCATAAATATTTTAACAGAGACAGAAAAGCAGTAAAATTCTTCCAAAGGTGAAGAGAAATGAGTATAAATGACACAACAAATCCTCATGGAAAAGCTCAACTTGTTCAAATATTTTATAAAACTGTAAGCTGTCAATGTAACCTGTGCAAATAAATAAATTTCAGAATGTTGCAAAGGTTCTAACATGATACAGCATAAGGATTTCAATTTGTCTAGATTGTAAATAACAGGTGCTTTTTTCAGACATTGACACCTTCTGCAATGAACAATAATTCAATACTTATAGACCATTGATCATTTACTCACACGTGCCATATTAATAAGTAACTTAAAAATGAAATGTAGCATATATGTACTGATCATCATCATCGGAAGATGACCTCAGCAAGATTAACCCCATGCACACACACTCTTCTCATTTCACACATTAAAATTTCATAAGGATCACCAAAGCACCGACTCCGACATTGTATCCTGTAGAACTTATTTGATTACTGTTTTCCAACTTCTGATTATGTTTCTTTAACCCTTTTAAACTACCCGACAAAGAAGCTCCGAAAATTCCTATATCCGTTTGTTAGCTACTATGTATATCTCAGATCTATCATGCTTAGCATACGGAGCCCGGAGGGGTGAAAGGGAAGAGTAAGAAGATCAATGAAAAGATAGAAGATCATAAAATGAAATGAAAATCGGGTGTTCCTTGGAGCGAAAAGAGAAAAGCCGCTCGATATCTGTTTTCATGCTTATCTACCAACATAGAAACAACAATCTCCAATGCAATACACATAAACCCCTTCTACACACTCACCATGTATTGCATAATAGAATAGATCTTTCACGATGTTCTTTTATAAGCATTATGTCTGTCTCCCTATCTCATACAATGTTTATTTTCGGATTCGGAGAATATGCGCAAAGTTACCCGGATCATCCTTCTTAGTCATCTTTACTCCCCCTTAGTGAACTTTCCTGCCTAAATCTTATCTACCCAATCGAATCAACGATTTAGGCAATATACTGACTGGTAAAAGTACATGAAAGCTGAGATTGAAGAACCTCTGCCTAGCCTTTTACTATAGAACACTGACAGAAAAATATAGCAATATATTTTAGCTAATAGTTTAGTAAGTTAAGCTTCTAAAACGTCAAATAGGAGATTTTTTCGTCTAATGTATGAAATCCGAAAATCCGAGAATATTCATCCCAACACCGTCCCAGAGCGAAGCTGTTTAGGGATGACTTCCATTTTGATCTTTGTCATTGCCACTCAACGGTATTTTCGTTTTCAAGAAATGTTGAATATTAGTTTAGTGCCATAATTGTTGTGTTGACAAAATTTTGTTTGCTTAAAATACACCCTAATTTCAAAGGATAGAGGCTTTTACATTTATAAAGCATTTTCTTTCTCATAAAATTTGATAAACGGCTTTAGGACAGTTTTACTGTTTTATGACCACTTCATTTCATTTAAACCTTTAGAATGGTTTAGAATATTACACACTCAATCTTCAGTAGTTGATTTAAACTCCTACCACTTCTGTTTATATCTTCTTTCAATAACAAATGTTTACGTAGAGAAACGCGTGTCCTTTCTTTATAAGAAGAGAGAATGTCAACGGGTGACCGGAAAACCTCTGACTCCAGAGTCACAAATAAAGTGATACTTTACACGGCAATAAAACTTTCAAATACTTTATGACAAATGATTCGTCTGTTTGCAAGTATTAAGAGAGGAGAGGGCAATAATAAATAAATTTAGTCTGCTTTTAGGCAGGCTTCAAAATTTCATAATTTATATTATTGTAAACCAGCAGTCTGTAATAGATTGTCAACTTAAAGGCATAATTTCCACAGAGTGTCATAATTCTATCACATCTTCAAAATCTTCTTTGGAATTTTTATTATGCTTTTCATATTATAAGGTGAAGAAATTGATTTTGGGTACTTGACTATTGAAATTCTTTACGTATTTGGATGCTAGAATACTAAGATGGATATCTAGAAATTACAATTAGACTATATGTTAACTACATCTACTTTACCCTAAATAAAAATTAAATAATAAATAGTGTATGATTTTAAAATTTTAATTTTGACAGCTTATAAATGGAAATGTGTTCAATTTTGTAAATTTTTAGTGTTTATAGTATTAATATATAATTTTGAAAAATTGAATAAACTAAAACTGAAACTAGGATTTTACTAAAAAACAACTGTTGTGGGTACACTAATTTAATATGCGTTCCAACTCTAATAATTTTATGTAACTTGAGCTAAAGCGACCAGAGTTTCATGTCAGTTTCAAATTTACAAGAAATGAAACCTTATTTCCTCCTCATTGCATATCCTCTGCTCAGTCTTTCGAATCATTAATAAATTAAGGTAATGTTTTATTTTAAATATCAAATTCAAGGACCAAACAGCAGAAGCAGCAGTTCAATGGCTTTTAAGAGGGCTTCACTTGATTTTTTGCTGTAAAAATTTCAAGGGTTATCATTAACTAAGGATGAAAGTGTATGAATGACAGTGATGCATATTGACTACTTTTACTTCGTATCGTATCTAAGCACTCGAGAAGGGTTGAAGTAGTAAGTTGATACGCATAATATTATACAAGACAGAAAACAACTGAAAAGACCACTGCCACCACCACACCGGGGGTATGATATAAAAAGGTGAGCAGTGGACGAGAGGTAACTTTCAGTAAGTAGTCAGTCAGTTAGTGAAAATTTGATTTGATGAGAGACTAGCACGCAACCTTCATCAAATTACCCCTTCTTTTATTACATACAACTAGCTAGGGTAAGGGTAACTTCTGCAGCGTTTTCTCTTCGTTCCTTGCTTGTCAATTTTTCATGAAAATGAATTCAACGACACAACGCTTGACCGACTTGTCTATTTAAATTAAGTGCAGTTGCATACTGGCTTGCATGATAGGATTTTCAAATAGTGAGTTTTTCTCTTTACTGATTGAACAAACTTAAACTGACCAGCATGGGTCTTCGTTACTTATCTTTGTAAAGATGTAAATAAAATATTAATTGGTAAGATTTAATTTCAATAAGTGTATTTTGAAGCCCATCACAAGTAAATATCAAAGCATTTTGTACACAAAATTAGTACAAAATAAATCCTCCGTTGATTTTTCACTTACAAGATTTTTTTCTCACGAAATTCGTTAACCTCGAGATGTGACTTTGTGATCAGGGCATTATTAGAATTGGCAAGAGGGTGGCCATAAAATACATAATAAATTATCTTTTCTGTCACTAATGTCTTGTTTTCTTTGAAAAAAATGAACTACGCTATTGTGCTCTTGTTATTGTTGTTATCATGTTATGTAACTTCATATAAGTCTTCTTTTTTCTGCCCATACGATTGACCGGACGGAGTCATGCTGTTTCAGAACTTGAGCAAAACGTGGAGGTAAGGAGTTGGGGCGTGACCTAACACCTCAAATGACCCCGAAATTACAAAGCTGTAGAAGGGTCAGAGCCTGTGGAAATTATACAGATCTCCAGGCTAAAAGTGGCCACTTCCGGTCCTTCCTCTCTAATTTACTCCGCTGCCTCCATCAACTTCTCATTCATTCCCAAACTGCCGACGAAAACATCAATTTTTCTTCTTCGAAATATAAAATAAAGTGTTTTCAGGTGTACATCAGAACGTCTACAGTCTACCTAGATTCTGACTTTTAAAAAGTTGATTCCGTGTGTTCTGAAATATGTATTGCATAATATGATTTTTAGTGTAGTGTGTGGCCGTGCTTTTGGCCTGATTGCTGATGTAATAAATAAATCATTAGGTAATCGAGATGAGAATGATAAATGCGTTTTAAATTAAACAAACTTAGAAGGTTAGTAAAAATGACTCAACTCATCTTTGTCTGACGGGGAGTACAAAATGAAAGAGTTCTGTGTAGATAAATACCATGAAAGTAGAATGTACCATGGAAGTTCTTTTTACCCATATAATTCCGTGATAAATACTTCCCTATGTCTAAGGTCAGTTAAGTTTAAGACTGTGATAGCTTTCCTCGAATAAAACCTTAACCATCAGAGAAAATTTGACTTCGGGACTTTACTGTAAATTTATTAAAGCATTTACCATTTCAAAGTTTATGCATCAAAAAAGTTTGTTAAATATAAAAATCGCTAAAATGTATTTCTTTCAGAAAAGCATCAAATCAGAAAAAATTTATCTTGTGGTTTATTTTAATACTTCACCATATCATAGTACTAAAAACTGCTTGAAGAAAGAATCATAACAACTCTACATAT
>JAQFYJ010000767.1:0-11498 GCA_034694685.1 Isotoma anglicana | reverse complement strand
GCAAGATCTTATTTGAATGTCGATGTTGATCACCAATTACCCAGCCTTGATGTGGACGTTAAAGGAGGAAGTACTTTACTCAAGGGAAAGCAAGACTTTGAGTTGAAGGTTGCCCACAAAAAGACTGGAGATAACGCTTATGAAACTGACCTTCTTGCCAAATCCGGTCAAGATATGGCATTCAGAGTTACCAACAAATTGGAAGTTTCTGTCGAAAAAAAGTCAATCGATCTTTTAGTATCTGCTGCCGAAGAGCCAACTCGTCGTGTATACTTATTACTTAACAATGCTGAACAGGATAAGTACAACGTTGAAGCTTTGCTTCGATGGGGTGACGGTGGAAAGTTTATCAACAGCAAGGGGCAACTGACCCGAACTCAAGATGCTTTCGATGGAACCCTATCTTTTGATAGCCCTGAACTGAATGCTGAAAAATTCAACATCAAGCTTTCCCGGAAGTCTGTTGATGGACGACGATCAATTGATATCAAGGTCGAAGGAAACAACAAAGAACAATTTGTTGGAGCTTTGGATTACTCCCGGAAGGAAGGACGATCTGGAATGCAAAAGACTTACGAAGCTTCTCTTAAAATGAAGGGAGAATTGAAGAATGGTTTAGCTCTTGACTTTGATGGTACAGTTCAATTGGAAGATAACAAGCTTGATCGTCAACGTGGAGACAATGAAGATGGTAGACAACTCCGAGCTTCCTTAGAAATCGTTAGACAAGGAGCCCCAATTAAGGCTTCTGCCGTTGCAAAGACATCAAACCAAGAAAAACGAGTCCAAGTTTCCTTCTGCGAACGTGGTGATGATGGTTGCAGAAATGGTGATATTCACTTGCGACATCAATATGAATCAAATGGAGACTTAGAATATGTTTTAAGAGTTGTTGCTGAAGCCGTTGACAATGGTCAGAAATCTGTGACCGGAGTTAATTTCCGAACTGCCAGATCAGAGGGTGGAAGTCAATTTGAACACACGGCAAAACTCATCTTTAGGGAAGACTCTGAGCAAGTTGGGTGGCGATTGTACCGCAAGGATAATAACGAAGTAGGGGCTGAAATTCTTCTTCCTGAAAGAGTTATTGCTGCCGTACTTGTTTCCCAGAATCCTCGTGCTTTTGATTACAATTTTGACTTGAGCTTCTACATTGATAAAACCCGAACACCTAACCGCAAAATCAGTCTTATTTTGAACACCGCTCAACAACCAAAAACCGCTGATAAAGCATCCGCCCGTAATACCGAAGTCATTTTCAGACACCCTGATCTTGGAAAGGATTTGAAAATCACTACCAAAATGGCTTGTGGAGGAGAACGAACTATTATGGATGTCGAAACTGTTTTGGATGTCTTCAAGGCAAATAGCGAAATCGTAGTTGCTTACAAGGCATTGCAGGAAGCTGTTTCTGAAGGTAGCCTCTACACTGGCGAATGGTCCGTAAAGTCACAGGTAAATAGTAAAATCATTTAAAATGTTTACTAATAAAAAAATCTGATTTAAATTTAAACTTATAGCTATAATTATTTCATTTTCATTTACCTTCAACAGGGTCAAAACATCAATTTCGGAGGCAAATCAGAGCTTCGTCGATCCAACGGTCAGGTCACTTACAAACAGGCTTTAACTTACGAAAATAGAGAGAGGCAAGTCAAAACAGCCAAGATTGAGGCTGTCGTAGCTTTGAATCGCTTCAGTCTTGAGGTTAGTTGTTATTTCCATGCATTTTGCTTGTTTGTACGAACCAAATATTTGCTCGTTAGTATATAAAATGTTTGTATTTGCAAATTAATAAATGCGATTTACCTTTTTAGATTGACGGATCTGCATCCAAATTGGTTTCCATCCTCAGCAGCTTCGAATCTCATCCATCAGGATATGAATATCGACAAGAAGTTCTTCTCCCAGGAATGGAAGATGCTCGAATCGTTCAAGCTTTACTTGCCGTAAACAGCCCACGAAAGGTTCAAGTGAAAACGTACACTTCGAATAGTCCATCCGGTGTCTACTACGAAGCATTCTTTGGCTTCAGAAATGAAAACAACTTTGCTGCAGGATTCTACGATCATGAAGCTGATACTAACAAGGTTCTCGCTGATTTTAATGTCGCTTTGAACAACAGCCGCATTCTTTTCGTCAAGGGTGATTGGGAACGACAGAACATTAAAAATGTCTTTGTAAGTCAGTTTAAACATTTCAACCTAAAAAATCTCATTCGTCTAAATTTTTTGAATCAAATGAGTTAATATTTTAATTTTTCAGAACAAAGCTCAAAAGCGAGTAGAAAAAACTGGACAAAATCTCAAGCAATTAGCCGTTTCCTCCACCGAAGAAATAATGAAAGAAGTACAATTTGTTAGCACCAATTTGAGGAAGGCATCCCCCAACTTCAAGGCTGTTGCCTCATCTGCAAAAGACCGTCTTGCTGAGTTGCAAGTAGAATTAAACAATCATGAAGATACCAAAATCTTGGTTGATCAATTCAAGACTGTTCGAGGATACTTCAGGCAGTATGTTAAAGTTGTTCTTGAATTGACCAAGGTTGTCAGACGTCTAGTCGTTAGCGCTGTATACGCTTTGAGGGAAAATCTTGAGACTCTTCCTGAACTGTTGAAGAAATACAGTGACAAGATTCCATACAACGCTGAAGATTTTGAGGACTTCCTTCAAACTGTTATTGAAAGCTTGGTGGAAGCTTCAAGAAATGCTGTGAAATATATTGGTGAAGCTGTAGAACGTATTTCCGCTGCTAGTCCTCAGATCATTGAAAAAATCAACTGGCTTTTGGACTTCTCTTCAGGTGATTTATAGTTTGAAAATATTTGAACAAAAGTATTTCTTTGAATGAACCTAAATGCTTTAATATACATATCGTTTTAAAAATATTAGATGCTGGAACTTTGATCCGAGATGTTATGGAAAATGTCCTGGACGTAGTATCCAAATACTGGAAATCAATCCGAGGATGGGCTAACTCAATTTTGGAAAATCCAACAATGAAAATGCTGTTCAAGGATGCTTTGAATACTTTGCAATTCATTGTAGCTGAATTCATCGATGAGTCCAAGACTCATGCTGAAAACTTCAAGAACTATGTCCTTGAGGCTGTTCCCCAAAAGGAATTCCAAGAGCTCGTTGAATCTGTTGCCGATTACGTTGAAATGAAGGCTAGAAATCACCCTGTAGATGATCGCGAAGCAATCAAAGAAATTTACAACAAATTGGTCATTGTCTTGAGAAAGGTCGGAGCAGAAATCTTCTCAGTTGATACCCAAGATGGAATTGTTATTGCTAAGGTCAGGTCTATGATTTCATAAATTATCGATTCGAATTGAATTAAAATTATTCTTCAACGTACTAATTTTATAAAACTCTTATTCCAGATCCCGTTGCCAGTGCCAATCAAGAGCCTTAGTGAACTTGCCGAAGTTTTCAAGAAAATGAGCTGGCCCGAACCACCAAAGGTTAGCTTCCGTGTCCCATCATACACCTTTGGAATCCGAGAGACCATCAACAAACTCAGACACGGAACCTTTATGGATGATTTAGTTCCTCCATTCGAAGGTATATAAGATATAACCGTTAAAATATGAATGAAGCAATTCAGGGTATTAACTTATTTTCAGCTCACTTATCACAAACATACTCTTAAATGTTGCAGGTTATGGTCTTTTGATTGGATCTCAATATTACAAGACATTCGACGGACAATTCTTCCGATTCGAAGGCAACTGTCAATACTTGTTGGCATCTGATTTTGACAATGGTAACTTCTCTGTTGTCGTTGACTATGAAAACAGAGGACGTCCAGTTCAAAAATCAATCATTGTTACTGACTCAACTGATACTTTTGCAATCAAGCCCGACAATACCGTAAGTTTCAAAATTATTATGTTTTCAGAAGCACTTAAGAAACCTTAATTTCATCCTATTAAATTTTTGTTGAATAGGTCTTCGTTAATGGAAAGGAAGTCGAAGTTACTGCTACCCCAGTTGAAGCTGGATCCTTCAAAGTTTTACGTAAAGGAGATTGGGTTATCGTCAAGGGAGAAAAGGGAGTTAGCATTGGCTGCGCTTCATCTCAAGATGTTTGTGCTGTTAAGCTTGATGGATTCTATCACGGAAAGGTTTTGGGACTTCTTGGTAAATTCAACCAAGAAAAATTCGATGACATGAGTACCCCTCAGGGACAGGTAATGAATTATTTTGCATTTCATTACAATGTAATAATTAAAAATTCTTGTCTCAATGATTCATATTTCTAACTATATAGATTGTTGAAACTCCAAACGAATTGGCTGAAAGTTGGAAAATTGAAAACCAATGCAAGGAACAACATCTTTCCGAACTTGTTGTAGTTTCCAATGAAGCCAAGACAAAATGTGCCAAAGCCTTTGGTAGCAGTTCCTCTCTCAGGTAAATACTTTTTTGAATAGAAATTGAATAAAATTCAAAAGAAGGTTTTGTTAATGGTTTATATGTGATTACTTTAGGCCCAGCTATGGAGTAATTGATACTAAGGATTATCAAAACATTTGTGAAAGTTTATCAGGACGAAGAGGCTACGATTCCGACCGCGCAGTTTGCACAGCATCATTGGCATATGTTAAAGCAAGCTATATGCAAAGCATATACATCGATACTGTCGAGGAATGCCGCAAGGTGTAAATTTTGAAAACAGGGTTATACTATCAAAATCGAATTACAAATTAGGGATTCATGGACTTTAATTAAAAATTTTGGACGAATGTTGGGTTTAAACGGTAAAGATTAGGTTCGTATTTTTATGACAAACAAAAATAGGTACGTGTGAAAGTTCGTAAGAATTTCGGAGGTAGTAATTATGCGACAAACTAGATAAGTATGACTAAATAAGAACTTGCAAATATAACTTGTTAGAAATTAATAAAGGAAACACATAGTAGTGTTTTACAGGTCGTTAAACAAAATATAAGATGTGATAAAAGTCGCCATTTCTAAATTGTTATAAAATTTTTATGAATAGACGTCTGTAATATATTTACATACATTAATAATCCAGCCGGCCACATTGAAAGTAATTATATGTTATAGGTTTCAATTAATTTATACCTAATAAAGTCAGTCATATTTAAAGGTTTTAAAAGCAATGGGTGTAAAATTGAGTGATTTAATTTATTAATTTAGGCTTGAAGAAAAATGCATTTCCTAGCTACTACCATACCGTATTATGCTCCCTTTTGTTCCATTCATCTAATCATGCAATCGTAGTTATCCTGTCATTTTGGCTTTAATAAGTTCCAAATATCAAATAACCATATTTCATCTTAAATTTCAGTTTTATAGAAAAAGAATCGAAATTATGAAATTACCAGAGTTCAGTCTGTGTATGCGATGGACTTGTAATGAGCTTCATGATTCGATATTTTATTTTTATAACGTATTCATTTTTTATTACACAATTTCAAACGATCGAAACCAACAATACCAAAGACGTTAGAATAGTAAAATATACTAACGTCTTTGAACAATACAAATAAGTATTGATACTAATAAAATTTCCAAATATTAGGTAAAGTTTGTTCATCAAAGAACATAATACATAAATCGTAATAGATCCAAGAACTTGTAAATAAAGTTCAAAAATTAATCCACTTTTTAATTCTTTTTACTTAATTAGTCGTAATTCGTACTTGTTAATGAGGCTAGATTAAAACAAACATACTTCGTAGTATAACATAGTTAATCTAAAATAAATTAAAATCCCAAATAACTAAAGAAACTACCAGGATAAAAACTACTCGCGAATTGCTTGAGCCTATTTATTATACTTAAAGAATTATCTAAATTCTGATAAGTATCTACCTACCGTCTGTCTGTCAGAGTAATTTTTTTTACCTTATCTTATATAATATGACGGCCGATTTCCAGACAAACAAACCGAAGTTGCTTGCAACCTTACTGAATTACACAGTACAAACTACACGCACTGATCTTAATTTTTATTTAATATAAGTTTTCAGCTCAAAGACTTTTTAGAGCCTTCTTACCTTTTTACTGTATCCTACAAAGCACTTTCCAATTATTTTTTGTTCCAACAAAATCTTAAAATATTGTCTACAAGCCAATTCTCCCACATTGACACTATCATTATAGAATTTTATTACATAAATTTCTTTCTAAATTATAATGGCATAATTAAGATTGCATATAGCTGAAATTACATTTACAACCAGCAACGCTTTTATGTACATATATAGCACCACAAATCTCCCAGCTTTTGTATCAGCTGCCCTGCCTTTATATTTTAAACACATTGATCTGTCTGACTTCCTAAAACACTTAAGACTAATACTAATTGTAAGTATTGCTGTTTGCATATTGATTTACTGATGGAATTACTTCACCAAGAATTCCACTCGCTTACTCAATTATGAGACAGGATTATTCAGAATTTTTTTAGAGTAAATCTTTGGAGATCTACAAAGATCTACATTGAAGGAAAAATTGATTACGATTATGTGAGAAAAGTGATTTAAGTACAGTTTCATGTGTCTATGGCAGAGAGAGGTACTATAACATGCATTACATTAAATGTAATCGTTTTGAAATACTCAACACTGGGAGAAAATATGGCATTACCACGCCCTAATGTTGGAATTACAGTTGACAATATAAATAATTATGCAGGAATCCCATTCACATTTAAGTATTCGGTCGGAACCCGAATACAAGATATGACAGCAAAGGGAGTTACAACATTTTAATAGACTAAAACAAATATCAAATTTAATGCACAGAAAACGCAATACGTAAATAGCATTTTTCTGTAGCACAAAATGACAGTACAGACTTTAAATGGATGTACATGGTTTCGGTATTTTTTTTCTAAGGATAGATTTGAGTCTATGAATGGGACTACAGACACTTGGCTATCATATATATTTAGAACTTTATATCTTACATTTTATTATTACGAATTAACAATTGAAATCGAATATTCACACATTATTTACATACACATGCATACAACATACAATAGCATCAATATCAATAGTAACTTTCATCCAATTTTAGTTTCATTCACAAGTCACTTTGTACAGTTGGAAAGTACATGAGGAATGTCGATCTGTTAACCAGAACAGCTTTAGAGTTAGACAAGGGTGCGTAACGGAAGGATAACCTGCCTCCAAGACAGGATTAAAAGGTTGCCAACTGCTATATTGCACTGAAGAAGTTAATATTTAAACCAAACAAAGTCACAAACTCGCCGTAAACCATTCAATTCAGCAAAAGTCATTATCACAATGAGGGTAGTTAATTTGCTCTTTGCAATTATAATAATATCACAATTTACTGTGAGGCTACATGTTACCTCGTAATCGAAGTATAGTACGATTAAACGAACCATACCAGCATAGCTTCAGCTTAGCTTTGCTTTCATTGTCAACAAAGCTTAAATTATGTCTAAAAGACTTATATTAACAATAAAATTAGCCTGGTATACTGTAATCTGCATGCTGGGGATTGTATTTTGAAAACGCGTGAAAAACTGAACACGTAAACGAGGTAAAAGTAGTCTGACTATGGCTGAGATTGAGCAGCCTGAGCCGCCATTATCCAGGCAAGCCATTCCTCATCTTCTTTCTCCTGTTTGGACCTTTTAGGTTGGCCGTCTGGGGTTTTGCCGTTAGTTACTTCGCCCGCAATGAATCCAAATATGATTCCAAAGGTTAGTCCTACTATAAGCCCTACGATGATTCCTATAGGGAAAAGAGTCGGAGACAAACAAATAAAGTGATGGACGAAGTGGTCGAAGAGCCACATGACTAAAATTAATTCTTTGACTCAGACGCTTAAACTTAAACATACCTAAAGTTAATCCAACGGCAATACCAACAGCCATACCAAAGAGCCCTCCAACCCCACCACCAACAATCAATGCAACAAGCGGCCAGCAATCATGGAGGCAGCCGCAAACCGCTTCGCCAACCCGTATCCATAAAGACAAGTAGTTTATAGGTTGTCTCACTGGTACAGCCGGCGAGGGGGTTGGGGGCGCACAATAATCCTAACCGCGTAAATCTATAGCTTCTTCCTCTTCTAGCTTCGAAACAAACTTGGCCACACGATAATCTCCCTCCGTCTGGCGAATCAGGTCGATTAGTCCTAACAGTTTCGCGATTCCAATGAACACACTACAAAAAAAAGTCCAGGTCAACTTCTAATATTTAAATTTCTTTGAAAACTAAAGATAAATTTATACCGTCTTCCATCGACAGATCGAGCAATGCTTGCAACTTCTTGTTTTGTAAATGCATCGGACTCTTCTATTACTGTCAACAAGTGCTTTGGCTCGCTAAGGTTGGGCACGTGAAGTACGGCTGTAAATGCTGATAACATTTCCATCTCCGCCAAAACACTCCTGGAATCAAACAGAAGAACGCGAATAAGTTAAGATATTCCAAGATCAAGCGCATTCATACCGTTTCGATTTCAACTCTTTAGCTTACTTTCTTGATGAAGTGCAAATAACCAAAAGTTTTCTGCCCTTTGGAGGCTGCTTTTTCAATAGCACAAGTAACGCTTGAAGGGTTAAGTTGGAATATCGAGGACCAATCGGTCCATAGTCCAACAGACGTTCGATATTATCGACAAGGATACAACTAAGAGATGACTTGTAGGCATCATCAAATACCTAAGCAGCAAATAACACATTAGCATTCATAATCATCTATATTTACAAGTAATACAATACAAATTAATATGTAGAAAGTAGCACGACATGTAGCACCTTTCGTATTTGAAGGCATTTGGCAGACTCGGAGAATCCAACCATATCTTCTGGACTGCAGATCTTGATAAACGGAAAATCGGAATTCTTGGCCAGCTGAGCTGCCAACGCTGTTTTCCCTGCGTTTGGAGGACCTTCTAACAGTACACTGACTAACCCAGAACTTTCCTGACTTCTTGCCTAGAAGAAGAATCTTAAAGTATTGGAACAAAATCTCGGGAAATATTACCTTCATACGACTTTAATAAATTCATCTTGCCTGTTGAATAAGCAACATTCCATCCTCCAAGACATGAGAAACTGGAGTACCCCAATTGATAATTCCACGCGCCAACATTACTTGAAGTGATTCTTGACTTGTGCCAAAGGCTGGCTTGACATCATTTTCCAAAGCATTTAAGAAATCTGATCTTGAAATTTTGAGTTTCTCCATGGCTTGAGGATCAACTTCAACCTGATTAATCACAAAATATAAAAGAAAAGTTGCAGATTCGAATCTTACTAAGTTATTTTAACGGAGTTTTATTTAGTTGAAACATACTAATAAAGACAAAAAACATGAAGTTTACCTTCGAAGCAGCTTTGATAAGCCTGTTCATGGCAGTAGATTGAGCTGCACGAACGAGCCCCTCGATTTCTGCTCCACTGAAATTCTTTGTTAGCGCAGCCAATTCCTACAAATGAAGACAAGATTAGTATTTGCCAACAAAAATAACCTGGCATAGTTCCTTTTCTAGCAATCAATTCACCTCAAGAACCACATCCTCAGCTAATTTTCCATGTTGCCTCATCAAAGCTGTGTGAATCTTCAAAATTTCTCTTCGACCATTCTCATTTGGCAATCCTATTTCCATTTGCACCTAAGGTGAGAAGTCATTGTAAGCACCTGAGTAAATGGTACTGTTTATTTAAATAATTTCTGAACAAACCTCAAGTCGGCCAGGTCGAAGCAAAGCTTCGTCAATCATGTCACGTCTGTTTGTCATTCCAATGACAAGAATATTATTCAGCTGTTCTACACCATCGATTTTTGAGAGAAGCTGGTTGACAACAGTGTCGTGAACACCTGTGCCACCACCAACGCTACCTCTGGATTTACATATTGCGTCGATTTCATCAAAGATAATAATGTGAAGACCAGAATTAGGACCGAGTCTTTTTTCTTCCTCCTCTGCTTCTGCGAACAACAATCGGATATTAGCTTCTGACTGACCCACGTATTTGTCGAGAATTTCAGGTCCATTAACAATTTTCGGATCTTTCGCGTTGAGCATTTTGCCGATTTGACGGGCCATTAATGTTTTTCCTGTTCCAGGAGGTCCATACAAGAGTATTCCTTTAACATGTTTGCATCCTAGCTGCTCCACAACTTCAGGAGGGAATACTCGAGAGGCGAACGCTCGTCGAAATATAGCATTGAATTCGTTGTTGAGTCCACCAATTCCCATTTTTTGAAAGTCCCAACTAGGATTGATGATACATGTCCTAGTTATTTTTCCTTTAGAACTTCCGGTCAGATTAACGGCAGATCCTTCTCCTTTCTCAAAAGTTATTTTAGTGTTTGGTAAAAGTAGACCCAACTCAGCTTTAGATACTCGAACTTCTCCCCCAACCTTCAACGGGTTAGTATCAACCACTGGAAAAGTATTAAGATTATGTTAAATTATTTTTCCAAGTAAAATACTTAAAGGTAAAATTGTAGAAATAAAGCGCTGAAATGCAGATCATTCGAATTCACGACGTTAAAATGCCGTGACTGCCAACTATCATTACATTTACCTTCATATAGTATTGCATTAATATCAGAAGCATTTACCTTCAAGATCTTTTACTACAAGAGAAAGTAATTTCTTGTCCTTGAAGCTGAAGGCCAAAGGCATTCCAACGTGGAAAGCTTGTCCAGGAAATTGTGACACTAGCTCTTGGGCCATTACATCCGTGTCGTACGGCTCACTGGTTGACCTGTAATGACGGAAGTATTGTCAATAAAGCCACACCACAGTCAACAGTAGTCTAATTTCTCTTATATATATTTAGACTTTCTCCTACACATACACAAAACTGAGTCTTTCTACAAACATAAATTAATTTCGGTTTAATCTTTCACTTATCCCTTAGGAGTTGTTGAGTTTGAGTTTGAGTCTCTTTACACTTTTTACCCTAATTGGGTTTCTGCTTCTGGCTCCTACTTGAACATTGCTAAATCACGGCTAATACTTTAAAATCACTGAAAGACCAGCAACTAATTTAATGATTGCTCATGCGGATGAATAAAATAAATACTGTCTACCTTTCTGTCACTGTTCAAATAAAAACATACGACACACATTTATTTCGCGTCTGATAAATTATTAGTATTACAAAACTTACTGCTTTTTCTGGAGAAAGTCAACTTCCAAAAGTAACGAAGCACAACATGCAGTTGCTCGGTCGAAGTCATGAGGGTACACATCCATATCCTGTCCAATAGACGCTGTGGCAAACTTTCGCTGTGTAAGGCTCAGCCCAATTGTTCCAGGTTTCACTTCTGGGCTTTGCCGTATTGTGAACACAATCAATTGACGATCCATCACTCCAGCGGGACATATCCGTATGTGCTGTCGCTGCCGAGGATCCCTAAATTAAATTAAAAGAACAAGCTTAAAGTTAATGAACAAACACTATTTATCTTTATCTTACAACTTTAATAAATATCCCGTCAGTCTTGCTCGATCCTAATAAT
>JAQFYJ010000766.1:0-11506 GCA_034694685.1 Isotoma anglicana | reverse complement strand
GACAGGGATTCTTTGAAGATTTGCTGGAATGGGTGTAGCTTGGCAAAGACTACGAGGGGGCTTACGACCAAGGGAATCATTGCAAATAAGTAAATCATGACAATGAGACCGAATCCGAAAAGACCTTCCTTTTTGGCTGATTTGTTTTTCCCGCCTGTTAAATACGTTTCAATCAGTCGTAACTTTTGGTACTTTATTGTCTGCTTAATGCTTAGCCATCTACTACAAGTAGCTGGATTGTCGTTTTAACCACCATGGGTAAAATTGTCAAGTATCTAAAGCATATCCGAGGCATATGAATACGCCTGTTCGAAAGTTATCTGACGGAGGGACTGACAGACACAGCATTCTCATAAAATAGCTACTGCTAAGTACTGATGCTTGAGATACCTTAAAAATTTTATCCTGGCAATTAAACGTTTTTAGCCTTTACCTTTGTCCCCAAAGTGTAGAGATTTTTCTAGAGCATTCAAAGTGTTCCACACTTGGACCGCCTCGTTTCCAAACGTTTTGAATAGAATACAGGAAAAGCAACAAAAAATGCATAAGACGAAAGGTACACCAGTTAAGATAAGTTTCCACAGAGGCATGGACATTTCTTTTCTAAAAATCTCTCGAAATATCAAGTAGCCACATGAGCCTATAGCCATCCCACCGACAATCAACGTTATGACTATATACCACCAAAATAACTTTTTGTGACTTGAAATGTAAACTAGTTTTTGATTTCGTTTGTCCCACATAATTGGAATTGTTTCCAAATTGCGTTGAAAAATTTCAGCGTATGCATCCAATGATTTTTTGACTAAGAGTGTGGCCATTTCGAAAATTAAAACTTTTTTCGATTTTCTTTTGTTTTAAAGGAATTTTTAAATATTTTTTTCAAAAACTTAAAATTAATTAAGTTCCAGAAATGGATCAAAATTCGCCAACTGGCTGTGGTTCAGTTGCTTGCAAAATAAACTTTGTAATTTAGTTTGACAACTACGTGGTACAATGCACAATTCATGTTTAAAGTTTTTATTTAACTACTGAACCAGTATTAATTAGGAATTGTTATATACTTTAATGCAATAAAATATTTATTTATAAAGAATTGGATAGGAATTTTATTAAACTTTATTGTGATTGACTGCACAATATTAGGTTTTTGCATAAATGGTAGGCAGACGATGCTGGTATTTCATAAACAAACATTAATCACATTTGGTTTCATTTTAAAATGTTGAATTATTCACAGCTCATAATTAACAAGGTTTCCAAATTCTATAATTTGAAAATAGGCAGTAAAGCCCTACGTTGTTTTATTTCTTAGTAAAAAATGAACAACCTTATAACTAATATGATTTTTCTGTTGTTCTGCTGAATACGTAATTTGATTGGTGTTCTCAATAGGTAATTTTCTTTTAGGAAGATGGGAGTACGAAATAAGAACATGGTCAACAGTTTACAATTCTAATTGCGTTTGCGATTGCGAACCAAGAACGTAGTTAACAATTTAAAATTGGACTTCATTATTAAGGTGCGGAGCTCCTTTATGCGAAAAGTGGTGTCTGTCTGTCTGTCGGTCTGTCTGTCTGTCTCCGAGTTTATTCAAGAACAGTTCAACGTATCGAGATGAAACTTTGTACACATGTTACAGACCTTAAGGGCTTCCCTAAGTCCAAAGATGAACTAGGTACGACTACCCCCAAGGTCAAAATAAAAATGTCAAATTTTTGACTCAAAGTAAAAGATAGGGAAACAATTTTTTTTTCTAAAATTATTTTTTCTCCACCACCTCTTTCTTTAGATGACCTATAAGGACCCCAAATGACCACTCCCATGCCATCTTGAGCCACACCCCTTGAAATTTTGTAACCTAGACAAATGGGGTATTGCCAAAAAACTTATAGTTTGGGTAAAACAAAAATGATAATAAAAATTTGAAATGTTACACCAATGGCGCAAAAATTTAAATTTAAATTTAAATATTAATTTTCATCGGAAAGGTCTATCATCATGAAACTTGGTATACATGGCCTATGTAGAATGCAAAAACGATTTAAATTTTAAAAAATTAACATTTTGGCGCTAAAATTTAAATTTTTGATTTTTTTTCTCTTAACTGATTTATATCATATAAATTCGATTAAAACGATACAAATTCGATTCAAACGATACAAATTCGATTCACACTATACAAATTCGATTCACACTATACAAATTCGGTTCAAACGATACCAATTTTATTCAAATGATACAAATCCGATTCAAACGATACAAATTCGATTCAAACGATACGAATTAGATTTAAACGATACAAATTCGATTTAAACGATACACATTCGATTTAAACGATACAAATTCGATTCAAACGACACTATTTCGATTCAAACGATACATTTTCGATTTAAACGGTATAAAATTGATTCAAACGGTACAGGTTCGATTGGACGATTCTAAAGGGTTTACTCCGCTCCTTTTTACACTAATGTTTACAATGGTTTATTATAAAATACATACAGTGCCGATCCGACGCTGGTTACAACTGGTTAGAAACCAGCAGGCCGTACGGCCCTTCCGGCCGTACGCCTTGACATTTATCACCAGATAAAATTCAAAAAACAGCTAAATCCCTAATAAAAAATTTTTCTTTCGGGTCAATTGTCTTGGTTCATTCATTATTAAATTTAATGAGACTAACGGCTCTTTTAATAAATACAATTCGATAATCTCCACAAAATTTGCATTTCACTGAATAGCTTGTTAAATTTATGTTATATCGATAAATTTACAATAAGAAGTTTTGCAGCAATTGGAAATTTTAAAAATAACTGTTTGATATTTTACTTAATTTATGTTTTATATTTGCCTATAAACATAATTAATTAACCTAAAAAGTTATATGTACGAACAATTGGGCTCCGCAGTTTAATGGCTGAAGTTTGATAGTGGTGAAAATGTCCTAGTGCTAAATTGACAAAAATGCAGAAACGTGCAGTAAAAAACTTTTTATGCTATTTATTTTTAAGCCCCACCAGGAACTTAATCCATGCTTTTGAGTAGGTTGAATAAATAACTCCCCAAGGGGCTCACATTGCGACTGATTACGACAAATAATTTTTGTGTCCAAGAATTTTTTTACGTGGTTTAAAATTCAAAAGAGACGAAGTAGTTAGTTTTTCAGGCTTTGATTCTATAGCTTCATCATCTTTTTTATCTGGATTTTTTGAAACGAAAGTTTTTTTACTTTTTGACTAAGATTATATGCATTTTGAATTTGACAAAACTGCAATTTTTCACAAATGGTCGAAATATACTGGGTATACATTACATGTTTTTATAATTGAAGATTAGTGCTCCGCATGGTTTTGCTTGGTACGATTTAGGCTCAAACTACATCAGACCAAAAACCAAATATTCGTTTGGTTTTATCATCAAACAACCCGAAAAAATTCGTTCGGTTTTGTAAAAATAAACCAAAAATTCGTTCGGTTTTATAAAAAAAACAAAAAAGTTCGTTCGGTTTTGTAAAAATAAACCAAAAATTCGTTCGGTTTTATAAAAAAAACAAAAAAGTTCGTTCGGTTTTGTAAAAATAAACCAAAAATTCGCTCGGTTTTATAAAAAAACAAAAAAGTTCGTTGGGTTTTATCAAACCAAGCCCGTGCAAAACCGAATCAAACTGAAAAATTTCATATATAAGCACGGTGTAATTAATTTTTTCGGTTTAGTTAAAATGACAGGCCCAACTGGTGTTTTAATTTTATTTTCAATATAAAAATAAACCGAAACCAACCCGAATGAAGCAAATCATACAAACTTGATGTCAAATTATAGGCCGTACTGACATAGAATTTCAGAAGGCCGTACCAAAGCATGGAACGGCACTGAATACATAAACGAAATAGGCCAGGCCAGGTAGGCAAAATTGTTTGAATGATTTAATTTTAATTTTTGATTGACGTTTTTAATCATTACCATCGCATAATATGTTTCTCTCTTAATAAACTTTCGAATTCAAGACTGCGGCATTTGAATCAAAGCTATAATGCAGGCGCGTACCCAAGGGGGGGGCCTTACGGGCTTGAGCCCCCCCAAAGGTCTAGATTTTAACATTGAGAGGATAGGGAAGAGCGGAGCATGGGAGGGGCTTAATAACATTGTAGGGATAGGTTAAGCCCCTCCCATAGCCCGTTTCTGGGTACGCGTCTGCTATAATGTGATTGTGGACAGTTAAATTTGGTTTTTAAATTTTGATTCAACATTGATACCTGTTTTAAGCGTTTTGAATTTTGACTTATTTCCAGTGTTTGAATTCGTTTAGGGGTTAAAAAAGAGTTAAAACTAAGGATATCAATCTATCGGATCGGATATTGAAAGGTTTGGATTAATATGACCCGAAACAGATTAGGACTACAATCTGATCAAACCGGATTAATCCGCATCGGTCTTAAGTTGAAACGTGCTAGATATAAAGTATTACATTTTTAAGGGACACGGAAATTTTTAAATTTACGAATGAATGAATCACAATTTACGTATCTTTGATAGCATTATGGTCACAGAAAATTATATCGAATAGTTGAAACAAGTATAATTAATAGATGTGTTCAGTGCATTAGAGGTGAGTATTAAGCTTTAAATTGGACAAAATAAACTCTAAAACAATTTACGTATCGTGTGTGCTTCTTGTAGATTTAAAATTAAGATGCATGCTTTGCGCAATTGGCATTATTAATTTTTTGGTTGGAGTGACTCAGTTGGGTTTAGAGTAACCACCTTTATTTATTATTAGTAACCACCCTTTATTTCTTAAAAATTTCAGTTTGCCACCAAATTTGCCACCGACAAAAAATTCTAAGAAAGTTTGCCACCAGAAGCTCTCTCTTGGTGGCAAAGATTTATTGTTGGTGGCAAACAAAAAAATCTAAGTCCGGTGGTGGCAAACTTTTGAAATTGTTTTCTTCGAGAGTGCTTTGGTGGCAAATATTTTTTTGGCAAAGTTTTTTTGCCACCAGCCCCAACTGCCCGGACCCCAATGGACATGCGTATCGTTGTTTTTGGAAGCATGCGTTTCATAAGAAAAAGTAACCATGCATTTAATTATTTGAAGTCCCTAAAAAAGTAACCATCCGTGGAATTTTTCCAAGTCCGAAAAAAAGTAACCACTCGAGGGGCGTGGCTACGGAAAGAAGGCGAGTAATTTTTCGAAGACGGATGGTTACTTTTCTCTCGGTGGTTACTTTTTATTTGAAAAAAAATTTCTAAGTCCAGGTGGTTACTCTAAACCCAACTGAGTCACTCCAACCAAATATTTTTTTTCGATATGGCTACTTCTCCACCAGCGCTGCTTTTCTATGACACGAAAATTGTTTCACTTAGCCCAAAATGGTTTCAAATTGCCCCAAATAGTTTCAAATAGCCCCGATCAGTTTCAAATAGCCCCGATCAGTTTCAAATAACCCCAAATGGTTTCAAATATCCCAGAATAGTAATAAATAGTCCCAATAGTTTCAAATATGCTCAAGTGGTTTCAAATAGCCCCGAATAGTTTCAAATAACCCCAAATGATTTCAAATAGCTCAGAGTAGTTCTAAATAGTCCCAATAGTTTCAAATATGCCCAAATGGTTTCAAATAGCCCTGAATAGTTTCACATAGCCCAAAATGGTTTCAAATAGCGCCAAACCGTTTCAAATAGACCAGAATAGTTCTAAATAAACTCAATAGTTTCCAATAGTATCAATTAGTTTCAAATATCATCAAATAGTTTCAAATATCCCCAAATCGTTTCAAATATCCCCAAATAGTTTCAAATAGTTTCAAATATAACCAAATCGTTTCAAATAGCCCCAAATCCTTTTAAATAGTCTAAATGGTTTAAAATAAGCCCAAATAGTTTCAAATAAACCCAATGGTTTCCAGTAGTTCAATAGATAACTGACGATACTTTCTTAGAGCGTTGTGAATGGTTTATTAAATTTATTGATGATATGACATGATTTATTTATAAGGCATAAAAGCAATGCTTTCTTAATACCACAATTCCAACTGTTTTCTGAAAGTATTTATTTACCTGATGTGAACCTTAGCTATGCTTTGAAATATTATTTTGTGTTCTTTTCTCAAGATTAGGCAATCAAGCACTATATTATACTGCAATAATTATATGTTACTCTGCGGTGAGAAAAATCATTTTTAATAGTGACAAAAGCCATAAAGCTTAGGTTGAAATATTTTTGAATAAATGCTATTATTTTTAATCAATATACTGAAAATAACATGGGCAACGTCTTTTCTCTATCTCTAAAGTAAGGTCAAAAGGTGGTCGTGTCCTGGTTAGAATAGTAAATGTCTTAATAAACAAGCATCGTCAAATGTTAGCCTTAACAAAATAGATAAAAAAATGTCCATTTACGATAAATGATTTCTATAGCTTTAGCCACGGAACTAAATCCCAATAAATTAATGGTTCAAGGACATTATGTAAATATGAAAAGAATTCGACCTACTTGGTAAAACCCTTAGTTTCTCAATTCCAAGTATTGAAGTTTATCCAAATACATCGCATATACGGAAAAGGCAAGAAATGTGTTTCAGACTGCTTTTTAAGCCAACTTTGAACAAGCCTGTATTGAGAAATATAGGAACTCTTACCCATAATTTGATTACTTGGTCATTCAGTTCTTAAAAAAACAGTTCTTAAAGAACATAGTACAGATATTTAGCAACAACTGCATAAAAACATGTTACCGCGTTATTTGAAAATTTGAAATTTGTTTTAAATCCAAACGTATTTGTAAGACGACTTTAATGAAAAAGGACCAGCGTGCATTTACATTTGCCAAAATGTTGATAATCCCATTTGGTGTAATGTTGTTATTTTCGGCTTGTAGGTGTGAGGATACACAATTGTCTTCTATTAACCAACTGCTCGTAAGTTTAAACCCGAAAACCTGATTCTTGATATTGTAATTTTGCCAAAATAATGTGTAAAAATGACCTATTTTCATGCATTTTAGTGTGTTGTCAATTCGACTATTGCTTTCTGCCAAAAGTGACAATTTTCGAGTTGCCAAATAGACTTTTGCCACTTCGACCGAAAACCGTTTGAACACTTTCCTAGATATAATTCTGCCCTTTTAAAAATTCTGTGTAATGTTTCTCAAAACTTCCCATCGATTTTGCTTTTACAAATCGGTATCAGGATTTCACAAATCGGTATAAGCAACACCGATTTGACCCCTCTACCACCGCATGCTTTCTGTGAAGCACAGGTTTCCCAAAACAAAACTCTTAACTGACCCGAAAAAAGGTCAAATTTTTCACCTAATATTAAAGACGGGGGGATTATTTTTTGTATTACTTCTCGTCCACCACCACAAGATTTTAGTGTAGGTCAAAGGGGAAAAAAGGACATAGGGGTGAAACGTACGTGCTATGCAGACCCTCTTTTGTTAACCTTTTTTTACTCAGGTTTATTTTGAATTGTAAAACAACAGTGGTTGTTAAAATTTATATTTATCGCACCCGTGCTTTTTAAAACTACCTATATAAGACTCAACCTAATGAAAAATTTAATGCAAGAAAAAAGTAGACAGAACAGATTTAAAATTCCTTCATTGAATATCATAAAACATTTAAATCTAATTCTAAAGAATAGCTATGAGATAACTACTTCATAAATTAATTCCTGCAAAATTATGGTTTTAAAAATTGATTTATAATCATTTAAAAAACCGATGGGAACGGGACTTTACAAATTCCATCCTAACATAAAAAATATTATGCAGGTACGGACAGCTTTTGTATAGTTACTCTCTTATTATCGATACCACAATTAAACCACGATATGCCTTATTTTTATATTACTCTGCATTTATTTTATTGCTTGTAAAGTTGGAACGGCTAATTGATGCACCGTTGTAACATACAAATTGCAGTCTATTAGCGAGTAAATAGATAAATAAGCAAATTTATACAACTCAGAGTTCACATTGGAGATTCTCACATTACAGAAACAGAATTAGACATGTTAGCCGTTTTTTTACCCTTTGCCCTAGCCTTATACTCCTTATAAATAATTTATACAAAATATCTCAATTAACACTATGTCCCAAATATATCTCTTATAATTTATTCAAAACTTCCTTAAGGCACCGGAAATTGGCGGCCGACTACAACGTTAAATGTCTAAAAGGGGAAAAACTAATAAAAAATAATTGACCACAAACCTTAATGACACTGAGCTTTTTAATTAATGCATATATCTTCCTCAAGAAAATCCTTCCTTATATTTATGCTATGCAAAAATAAATTATTTCATTTGCTTAGAAGTTTTGTCGGAATAAGTTGTAAAACACTAAAACATTTACTAAATAGAAACACAAATATTTTTAACAAAGAATAAAAATGGGAAGTGTTTAAAGGTTTTCTTGTTTTAAATTAATTCATAAATGTTTGCAAAATGACTACCACTTTCAAAAGTTGGGTTTCATTGTTCATTTTAATCTGCATCGTTCTTTCCCAGAAAGTTTCAAACGGTAATGAAGCGTACCCAACAATAATGTTAAAAGATAGGGCTACAAAACTACCCTGGACAGATGACTGGAAACGCGTGGATTTAGCAAGCAATGAAATTCACCTTATTGCAAAACACAGAAGTGCATTGGCATTGCATTTGAATTGTTCCTCTCCTGATCCCATCGAAATAATCTTGGACTCTACATCACTTGGAAATGTAAGTTTTTATTTTAATGCTCTCCACTATTTAAATAAAAATATTTTTATATTTACTGAAATCGTACAACAGCTAATACATTTTCTCAGTGTGTAATTTTTTCCTGCGTGGTTTGGTTTAGGATATTGTTTTCAACAGAAGTGGATTAGTAATCCGAAATTCAACTTACGCAAGAAGTTTAACTTTGAAGTTTGAAAAAAATTACAAAAGGCTTTTAACTATAAAATGTCGGAAAAACGAAACTGTGAACAATTTTACTATCATAAATGTCATAATCCCACCTGAAGGTTGGTTGTTTATGTTTAAAGTGTGAACTTTGAGATATTATCATTTACTTACTTCTTACTGTGTAGAAAAATTATGTTTTTTTTTTTATATTTTGCAGATGACTATCTATGGTGTCCTACCACAGACCCAAAAATTGCACCCAAACTTTTTCTGGCAGATCATGAAGTAAGGTTTTAAAGCTAATTATCAAATTTTTTACATAAAATGTTTTCAATAATCATTACTTAATTCTACAATAAAAACAGGGAGGTCCAGCCACAGAGATAAAAAATGGAAGCTACGATCGTACTCGTGGTTTCAAATTAGAAGTGCTAGAAAGTGGGGTTGGAACGTTTAGTTGTCAGCCTCGGGAACAAAATACAGGTATAATAGATACATCAATTACAATTCTTGAACAACGTCATTTTCAAATATCTTAAATAATGTTTTAAAATCCAGAAACAATACCTTCATCAATGACCTATGCAGGATTTATAATCCAACCCGACGAGATTAAAACGCGCTGTCGAGAATGCGACGTCGCCCTAGTCGTCTACCAAAGCGTAGAAAACTTTCACAACATAACCGACGTCATTGAAAACGAATCAAAATACAACCTTCTATGGGTCTCTTTTGACCTTTTCGAAACAACTGAAATAGTTAAAATCGGGGCTTTAGAACAACCCGACAAACAACCCACGGTAGATATCTACTGTCTAAAAACTGATAAGAGAACAGCTGGCGGGAAAAATATAACGAGACGCTTGTCGGAGAAGTGGACTGTGAGAGTTAAAGCAAAAGTCCCGCCACCTTACTTAGGCGACCAGTCCAACTCAACTGCTGATTCAAATTATTTTTTTGAAAATTCTACAACAAAAAATGTCAGTCTCCTTGAGTGGGAGGATTTCCCTTATGATGAATACATCTTTATGCTTGCTGAAGGAGATAGCACACTACATACAAATACAACGTCGACTTTTACATGCAAAACGGGCCGAAATGAATCTGATGAGTTGGTCTTTTTGATGGAATTCACGAATGGAACTTTTGTTCAGGTTTATAATGGTAATCAGGGTTTATACTCGTTGTAAAAAATACTTATAGTTTTAAATCTTCAAATTTGTATGGCTTTAACATTAACACAATTTTGGAGAAAATAATTTTTGGCGCTAAACTATTTTAAATAATTTATAAAAATATGTTGTTCGTACTAATGCTTTAAACTTTAGTTTCATCGAATTGGAAAGCACATATTAAGCTTGAAAACCGTTCGCATTTCCTACTTTTTGGTTGGACGTTATCCATTGACCTGCCTATTGAAGCTGTGGCAATTCACTGTAAAATACCAACACCAGTCCACCCGAGTTTTTATTTAGGCGCTGAAAGGCGTTTTGTAACTAGACGTAGGTTTTTAAAGAGTTCAAATATATATATATATATATATTTAATTTATTTGATTAAATAGTTAACGATCCGACATAAATTACATTTCAATTTTAATTTTAGATCTTGCAACGCCTACAATAAAGCCACAACAATCAACCTACCAATTTTACATTGGTCAAACTAACCAGAAAATTGTCTGCTTTGCTGAAGGGGAACCACGACCAATACTTTACACATGGGAAAGAGATTTCGAAGTGAGTTAAATATTTCCATCTATTAAAACCATTGTTTAAAAATTTTATACTAAAAAAATAATCACTTGAGCATAAAATTTCCTCTATTGTTTGGTCATTTCTTTTATAGGTATTTGACACCAAAAACTTTACTGATATTGAAATCACACGATCAAGAAATGGAGACAGCACTCTGACATTCCTAAACGTGACGAATGAAACGGCAGGAACTTATAGTTGTAATGCAACAAATCGGATGGGAGAATATAAATTTAATTTCACTGTGGAGCTCATTGGTAATCAACAACAAGAATATAACGTTTCAAAGATTTCTAAAATGGCGTTTTTGTTCCAAAATATTTTCTTACTCAACCCTTTAAATTTTAAAATAATAAACTAACAATATTGTTGGGTTAAGCTGAATTTTAGCGGATTGAATAAACAATTGATTTAACACAATTATTGCACATTATTAATGCAATGTAATGATTACTTGAGTATTAAATTCGTTTAAATGCTTAAAATGTAATTTATTTTGCAGAGGATCCAAAAATAGAAGAAGACAAAATAACCAGAAGAAATACCATAATTACTATCACAATTGTTGTAATAATTGCTTTGGGAATTTGCTCATTTGGAATATATCGGTATTATGCCGCTAGGGTGAGCTATTAGTTCCTTTCTAAATTACGCAAAAAATAAATTACCTTAATAGCCTATATAATATATTTTATTCATAGCGACTAATGCGAGGTTTGAACGACCAAGAAATAAAAGAGTTTTTTGAAGGACGACCGGAGTTGGCAAAACATACAGAAAAAAATAAACCATTTTCAGGAGACTTTGACGTATTGCCTTACAACAGAGGGCAGCATGAAATCGACGATAAAGATAGA
>JAQFYJ010000765.1:0-11508 GCA_034694685.1 Isotoma anglicana | reverse complement strand
AATATTATATTTTATTTTATTAGTTGAAAACTTGATGCTCTTTAAATTGTTTCATTCCATGTAGCTCATTCTTCTCAAGTTACTTTTCCCCATAAAGTGCAAACAGACTTTCCCACAGATCCACCGATCATTCCAAGGCACGTTTTATTACCTTATAATTTAAGATTCCCTGACGGGCGATTTACTTTTCTAAACCAAAGATAAGCACGAAGCGTTAATATACATGGGTAGTCAACCTCGCTTTGCTTAGTAGACATTATAGATTAGATTATTTCTTGCTTGTATGCACAAAATAAATGCGTACTTTGCAAAAAAGCTATTCGTGAATACTGACCCCCGTTGGCTCCAATTTGTTAAAAACATTATACGGTCAACGGTTTACAATATTACAATTGCACCCTGGCCTGAATATCGTCAGTTGTGTCTTTAAAAGATAATAAGGCACCTTATCTACATACAGTCAGTGGCTCATTGGCGTTTTAACCCAGAAATTATACCATTGCCCCTGTCTATTTTGTAAGGAGAAATGTTATGCAGGAACTCCCTCATTGTCAGGTCGTTATAGACAGTGGCAGGTGAAAATGCAGGAAAGTAACACTGGTGGTATTTTTCTACGTGCTTTCTAATTGCATCTGGTGACAAGAATATTATCACCCTTTCTTGACATAATAGGGGAATTTAGAGGGAAAGGTTTTCTCAAAATTTGTTGTTTCAGATTTAGGTAACTCTTTGCTTCCGATCCATTAACTTTGACAATACTGTCATCAGTTTGGAGTGCAGAGTGGATGCAGCAGCATGAGATGAATAATTTTGAACCAGATGCAAGTGGTTCAGCTCAACTACAAGGATGATAGAGAGTTGTATTATCAGGATTAGGTGAAAAGAATAGGGGATCATGTAACTTGGCAATGAATGAGTGCTTGTGTGCGGGATCTTATCATCCTGCTTATTTTCCGGTACGATTTGTTGACACAAGTATATCTATTATAGTGATCAGTACTCACTTATTCATGATTAGCATTTTCCATAACCTCTATCAAATAGTCGTGTAAATATCCCAATGGGTTCACTGATACCAAATATTTGCTGTGTTTTAATATATTGTCAGTTGCCTCATGCCCGTCGGTTGACGACAAAGGTATAATAATAATAACGTTCATTAAATATGTCTCACCTGCATATTAAGTATAACAAATCAGGAGAGAAAGGGTTCCATTTATGGTACAAAGCAGTCTGATGTCAGTCGGTCGGTATTCAGTTCAAAGTTAGTCATGAAGTTCCTATTATTTCTTACTCACACAGTTTTGTGTAAAAGAATCAAACGACGGATAGAGGTGTTTCTAGTAAAAGCCATCGCAGATTGGCAGTTCATCACCCGTGTTTCCAGACCAGAGACACTAAAAGACTCCTGTGATCAATATTCCTGAATTAATTATGTGCCGTATAGTGAAAGGACTACTGAATTATGACCCACCGGAGCTTTCTCGTCAATCTCATTATTCTTCCTATAATACATTGCACAGGTTGATTGATACAACATTATGCATACTAAGAAAGTTCAATGCAACTTTCACTCTTGATAATAAGCTAGATGTGTCAGTCAGACCCGAAATTTCGGTTTGGGTTTGGAGTAAAGTGCCTACGTACCTGAGTTTAAACATTATTTATAAAAAGATGTCTGTCTAATTTTGTGTTGGTAGTTGGTGGCCCAGTTGTCCAGTTGGATCTTTTTGACGGTCTTCATCTGCACAATAGTACATACCAAGGATTAACACTTGGAAAAGGAGTTCATACACTTAGTCCAGGTGTCATCTTTACAGGTAAGAGTGAAATTTTTACAATGTATAAGAATGGGAAGGGAAATTTTACTTTGGGCAAAGTTATTTATATTGTATGCATGAAATGGGAAATCAGGGGCAAAGCAATATTTAATGTGGAATTGGATAAGGAAAAACTTTTATTTTTAGGTGACTTCCGAGAGATAATGATATCTGGTGAGTGGGTAGAGAGAATCCGAGATCATTTTGCAGAGATCGGGGCTAATGAGTTCACGATCTCTGCCATCGTCAAACAAAATCCCAACAATGTTGGGACGTTGTTATCCTTTTCTAGAGGCCTACTTAGGTGAGATTTCATTCAGTTTAAACAGACTATTTATTACATGGTAAATGGATACCATCATGAACTCAAAATCCGTTTAGAGTAGGAGGATCACTTTCATACTTTTATGCTCTTTGAACACTAAACTACGTATTTTTTTATATTTTAATAAGACTGCATCGAGGGGGATTTTATGTCCTCTCTGTGCACTTGCATATGGTTGAGGAAGACAAATCTCATCCAATCTCTCCTCCAACTCTAAATTGGTCTTGGGTGAAATGAAACACATGTGGTTGGTAATTGTAAATTGGATTGATAAATTACTAAATAATTCATTTGCATTTTATGTGCAGTGCATTAGAGATTCAGTCGAGTGGTCGAAAAAATGAGCTGAGGGTCATATCCGACTCGACTGTAGAAACATTCCCATTCCGCTTGGCGGATGGCAGTTGGCATCGCCTAGCCATTTCATTTTCTGCCTCACAAGTGGATATCTTAGTAGACTGCTCGCGTTTGCATAGGAGAGTCCTTAAGTTTGACCCCGCCGCAAAGATCTTCGATTCTAGAAACATATCCCTTTGGATAGGCCAGAAAACCTCTTCTCATTTCTTATACCAGGTCAGTTTTCTGACAGTTTCATTGGATTTTCTCGAAATGCTTTTGGAGACTTTGCCAGATTTAATCTCAATGTACAATGGATTTTTCCTTGAGTAGGGCATGATGCAAGATTTACGACTCACATTCGGCCCTTACGGCTATTTGTCACAATGCCCGCAAGTGGACACTCAATGCCCGACATGCAGCGAGTTTACTGCCTTAAAAAATTCCTTTGCCTCACTACAGTCTCAATTAGAGAAGCTAACAGAACGAGTAAGTGCTTTCATTTACTTTTCTCCCTTCTTCTAACTTATTAATATGAAATGATGAGTTTGTGACAATGCGTGATTTTTATTCAGCTAACTTTAGCAGAAGAGCGTCTAGTAATTGTAGAACAATGCGAATGTCCGAAATCCTGCAGAGTTAATGATACTACAGTTTTTGGGGATGGGTCTTCTTGGCATCAAGACTGTGACTTATGCACATGCAAGGTAATTCATTTATTCCTCGTGTCGCGCTTCTCTTTCTTCTCTGAACGATAAATAGCCGCATTAATTCCAGGAGAAACATTTACAAAACAATGACTATTGATATTGGCAAGCATTCCTGCTTTTACGACAATGTTCTCAGCGTCAAAGTTGATTTTGTGTGGCGGATGCCCATTGATTGATATAGTGTTTCATTTCATTCGTTTTTATCTTCCCTTTTCTGCTCAGTAGTGTGGAGTGTGGGACACTATCCAAAAAAGTCAATAGACGCGATTTTGAGAAAGCAAGCGGCATTAAACTTATTCTATAGTGTACAAATAAATGCATTCTTGAAACATGCTTGATGATAAGACTGGAGTTTTGAAACCGTTTTGTTTGGCTTTCAGAAAGGTGAAATCGTGTGCCAACCCATCCAATGTCCTCAAGCCAACTGTAAAAATCCTGTCTCCAAACCTGGCGAATGCTGTTCTACGTGCCTCAGTAAGGCTATTAAGCTTTCAATAAACACATTCCAGTTTTAGTCGTTTGTCACCCAAAACCAATGTTTTTTCTCCTCTTTCTCTATGAGATGTGAAGAATACGAATAACCTCATTTTTTTCTCCCTTTTTTTTCTCCAGAGCAATGCTTTTTCCGACAAAGGACGTATGATCATGGGGAAGTTGAGTCAGTGCGTGAATGTGTTGAATGCGAGTGTACGGATGGAACTATGAATTGCAAAAGACGCGATCCGGAACAAACTTGCCCAGCTTTATCTTGCCCACTTTCAGAACAAATCGCCGTTCCTGGAGAATGCTGTAAACTTTGTCCAGGTAAGATCATTTTCTTATCAGAGCCATTTTATGAGTATTGAATGCAAATTATTTTATCTTTTATTTCATGACATGATGTAGGGACAAACTATTGTGCAACTCATGGGAAACAATGTCATCCAAACGCCACTTGTGTTAATTTGCAAACCACTTTCACCTGCCAATGCAACGAAGGGTTCTCGGGAGATGGTCTCAAATCCTGCGAAGATGTATGTTTTTGTGCAATTATTCTTTTTTTTACTATTTTGGCTTGCGCATTAAATGAGTTTTCTAATTTTCTACTATTTAATAGCTGGACGAGTGCCTTTTAGAGCGACATCATTGTGCACGAAATACCGTATGTGTCAACCATAAAGGAGGATACGAGTGTGAATGCGTTGAAGGATTTAAAAAATTAAATCAATTCCAATGTGACGATATTGGTATGAGAAATACTCTTATTTTTATACTCTGACTGAATATGAGGAAACTATCGCTTTTACTCAAGATCAGTCTATATCTTTTACAAGTGTCAACTTGCCCCACCGGAAGATTTCGTGTTAGTCTAAATAAACTTTTCTATATTCATAGATGAGTGTTCCAATGGCTCTCACAAGTGTCATCCTCATGCTACCTGTACCAATACCAAAGGTTCCTACGTCTGCACTTGTGGCGAAGGGTATACGGGAGACGGGTTCCACTGCTCACGTAATAAACTATCAGTATTTTTAAACGATAATCTTAAATTCATCCGATAATTTTTGTGCATGAACAAATCAAATAACGCTTGTATTGTTTAACCTTTAGCTATATGTAGTCGGATGTGCGAAAATGGGGGAATATGCATAGCTCCCGAAGTCTGCTCCTGCCGGTCAGGTTGGATTGGAGCGCAATGTGAGACTGACGTCGATGAATGTGAGAATTTAGGGCTCGAAGAGGGGAACACATCAAATCAAACGGGTGTCCTATGTCCTGAAAACGCTGTATGTGTCAATAAACCAGGGTGGTACCTTTGTGAATGCAAAGAAGGATTTCAAGCCTTTCTCTCTCACAATAAAGAAGCTCAGTGTCAAGGTAAAAATATTCTATTACGAAACATTTTCTTTAAAATTGCTTTTAGACAGAAATAGCTTATGGAAATATGCATTTTTGACTGAGTAGATCAGGACGAATGTGAAATTGACACTACCTGTCCAGAAGGACTCCTTTGTTTTAACACTATTGGTTCCTATGAGTGTCGTTGTCCTGAAGGAGCTCAACACTGTTCTCAAGGTAAGAACTTTAGGTTTTTATGTAACAATAATAAACTTATGGTATGCAAAGAAATTGTATTGATAACTTTCTATTGATACTTTTAGGCTGCTTTGAAGATGGTTCTATGCATGAGCCAGGTTCAAAATGGCTAAGTGAAGACTGTCATATATGTACATGCACCTCTCCAGGGACAACGTCATGCCAAGCTGATACGTCTGATGCCTGTCCCCAACTATGTCCCCCCGAAGTTGCCAGTATACATAAGTGCTGCGATAAGTGTGGCAATGTAACTCTTCCCCTTGTAAAAACACATGAACCAAAAACATGCCGTCATCAACTTTATCCTGAAATTCAATTTCAATCCGGTTTGTACTTTATCTTTCTCTTCAAAATATTCATCTTTTGACTCGTAAATGACTCATTTCACTTAAAACTCCATTCAAAAGCGAGATAAAAGTACAATGCATTCGAATGGCAAATATTCTCAAGGGGATAGAACATAATCATACTGACTCTAACGTAATTGTCAAAATCGCTTGGTTTGTAGGGGAGATGTGGCATTTCAATTGCCAAACCTGTGAATGTCTTGATGGAGAAGTTGACTGCTGGCCAATTGACTGCCCACCAGTAGATTGTCACAATGCATTTCTTCCGGCTGGAGACTGCTGTTTTCGATGTCCAGGCGAGGCAGAAAATGACAAATGCACTCACTGGCATCGAAATGGTACTTTCACTGAATGCCACCTTTTAGAAAACACAATTGAGTCTGGGACCCGTGTTACACTGCCACACAGTCATTGCATATCTTGCAAATGCCAGGTTAGTACTTAAAGAAATATGTACAAATAACTAATCATTTTAAGAGATTAACTATATATTCTTCTACCATTCCAAAATTTTGCATGATCATTTAAACAAACTATACATTATACTGTGACTAATCATACTTGTATAACTTAGCATCCTCTATAGTAATCTGTAACTAATTTTAAAGTTGTGAGACAATTTGCAATATTGAAGTGACTAACAATGTGTGAATTTATTCTATACTTTTGAAATTAGAATATTTGTAAATCTTTCGTTAGAGTAGAGTTGTCTTGTAGCCTAGGTGGGTCCCCCATATATTATAAGTACAAGTATTGTAGAAGTTTATATTGCTAATCGCATTTCCATTGTTTATCAGCATCAATCATAGTGAGGGAGGTTGAGATTTATGACAATAGTCACATTTTTAGACTTTTAAATACTTGAAAAGAAGGTAGATGCATAAGGTGCTAGAAATTACCTTTTACAGTAGAATATCGTGCGATTAAACTAAACGTAACTGTGTAACCCTATTAACCCAAACAGGTGCCGCTCTGCGCTAAATCGGTGAGCAAAAATGATGGATTTTGTGTGCTTCGGTAATTGAGTTTTGATTTTATCTCACGTTACCGAATTCAGTTGCTAATTCTTTTCTATCGTGTTGTACATATTTCTCAATATAATGTTTTTGATATTTACTCTTGTCAAAGTGGTTGTTGAAAAATAGTCAGCGCTTTTGTCTTTCATAAAAGTAATCACGGTATGTAACTAAAAATACCATTTTAACTTTTCTCTTTATTATTATTTCATCGGAAATGAAACCTTTATTCTTAAGCACTTATTAGCGTCATTCATACGTATGAGTTCCATTTAGTTTGCTTGTTTGTTATTAAATCTCCATGAATTTTAGTTGCTTACGCCTTTGGACATGAATGCTTTTAAAGTGAAACTAAACCTAATAGAAAAATTGGATGTATATATGATGGGATGGGATGGATGCATGGTGCTTCGCACGTATCTGTCATAACATGGAATTACAACGGTTTTAATGTGTTTGTTCCCTTCTCAGCTTTATTACTTACCTTGTGTGTCCAACTTGGTGTCATTTGCCTTTTACACCAATAGATCCTATTTTCACCCATGTCCTGCATGCAATGTCAAATACCTTACGGAAATAGATTTTATTGTTGGGTTCACCACCCATTCCTTTTAAAAGAAAGTTCTTTTCCCTAGAAAGAATGGTTTACCTTTCTTTCCCCTACCTAATACTAATACTTGAACCGTTTCACCCTTTTCCTATGCGTACCTATTTTAACCTATTTTAATATCGCTGCTGTGATCACACAATTGCTGTATTTTATTTGAGCCATTAATGCTCTTTTACATGACATCATCGGTAATCAATAGACTTATCTCACTTTGGAAAATTGGGATTTTAGGACGGAGAGCTCTGCTGTAGTTACGATTACGATTGTGTGGCTCATGCATCTGACACTGCTTTCTTGACACGTCCGGTACATCAGTGAGGAGAAGCCAAAATGCCATACCAGCCGATGGGTACCAGTTACCTCGACTGTTTCTCTGTTGTTCAAGTTCCTCATAGGTAAAACCCTCCCGGATGGACTCCAATGATGCTGATTAGTTGTGAAAACCATGCAACACGGTAAACTCCCTCAAGTTAATAATTGTACCTAATCCGTGTGAAATATAAGAGGAAAACAGCATTTTCTGACTCAACTTATAATTACCAAGTTTTAAAAGAACTCCTAGAGCGTTTTATTATAAAGCAATACACAAGTATCGAAAATAATAATGATGAGCTCTCTCTTATCTCATAAGCCATACAAATCTATGGACTGCAACAAATGCAATACCAAACCGACTACAGTATATTATCAAATATATTTGATTATCATTCTTATTGTTACTGTTATTACACTCTTACATTAATTACTGTACTTAAAGCTAACTTAAGAAGTTGTTATTGAAATACGACAGCGCTAATTCAAATACTTATTTAAATTATGTTTATTATTATTTGTGTATATCGTGTCTACGGTTATGTGAGGCACAAACTGTATGGTTCTGACTAAAACGTGTTTGTAACCAATGGAAATAAATCCTTTCTAGTCCGATAGAACTTAAACGATTTGACTTGACATTTCTTCTTGGTTTATGGTGACTCTTATGACTTATAAATAATATGATGAATTTGATCGATATTCTGCATTTCCGTACTAATACGACAAGCATTTATTAGAACATGACATTTTTCATAGTGACATGAATACACATACAATTTTAATCACAATCTTAGCAATATTTTCTCCCTTTATTATTATTTTCGACATGCTCACAGACGAATGAGTTACAGCTTTTGTCTGCTTTAGATAAAGTTGTCTGGAGCAAAGTACATTCAGTTCTAATACTTTATATTTGTACAGAAAATTACGAGCATATTAGTTTAACATCAGAGCAGTTAAGAAGGGTAAAAAATTGCAGTCAACACTTACAATAGTTAGTCTTAAAAGATTGAGTACTGCTAAAATTATTAACAAGTACACCAACAGTCAAAAATATATATTTTAAATTACAATACTGCCAAGGTAAATCATGAGCATAGTCCAATGGCTGGCAAACCCAAAGTTTTCCCATTTTTGGATATCTTGACGAATACTTTCCATAATTCCAGTTGGTTCTTCACCATCCGAATGGGTTTTGTCCATCATTACGCCCAGGTAAGTGAGATGAAAGTAAGCATGTAGTCCAAAGAAAATGTTTGCCATACGGACTAAGAAAAAATCTGATTTATACTGATGCTGACATTCTGCTGGACACTGACGGGTTCGAATACAAGCATCAAGAACAGATGCCAACTTTTCTCGAGCTATATGCTCTACATAGGTATACAATCCTAAAGAGAGTAAGACCATGGTGAGCCCAAAGTTCATTCCGTGGAGCATTGAACTAACGAGAAATGTAAGAAAAACGGCCTGAAAGGTACTGAGATGAGTTGCCGGTCGAAAAACGTCTGTAATATACACACAAAATACATAAAATAAGCATTTCTGAATTTACCTCTACCATTAACAAGTCCTACATCCTTTCAGATTTAAAGTTGAAAATTGTACTGTCAACTGTTGTATCAATATGTTATCGGCAAACAAAATGGTAGGAAAATAATACAAAAGCGAATATAAATTATAATTAACTTACAGGTTTTAAGCCATCTGTGCATCGGCATATTCCAATGAACAACCACTTCAACCAGAGACCTCGGAATCTCTATTTTTGACGGCTCCGTCACGTCAATATGTGAGCTCCAAGGAAAACCAGAGAGTAACGCAGTAGTTTCAGACATAAACGAAATAAAGTAATGACTAAATCGGACAGATAAAGCATCTCTAATGGCAAGAAGGCACCTGAAAACAGAAAAACCAAATCATTTTATACAAATGGAAACGAGAGATTTTTTATATTATTTATGACCATCCAGATGTAAAATAATCGTATACAATACATATCTATCACACACAGAAAATTTATTTCCTACCTTGAAGAGATGCCAAGAAAAGTCCAGTAAACGAAACAGGAACTTATAGCAAGGCCCACAAATGCATTGAGCCCGCAAGCAAAAACGTGCATAATCCACCAAAAATTCTGTAGACAAAATCCATTATTCATAAGTCAAAACCATAATCAAGGATAAACACAACTAATCTGTCATCAGCTTCTGGGGCTGCAACCCATAAAGCTTTCTCCGCTTAGTTTCAACCACAGAAATATTTAACCATTACCCATTTCCGTGGTTCAAAGAGTTTGATGTAGACACTAAATGGGATCCATGGCCCAAAAACGACGGTTGCAGGACAAAAAATATAGCCTAGGTAGTCTAGAAATGGCGGTAGATCTTTTTGATGGCCGTATGCTATATCAAAGCACAGAGACAGGGTCTTCAGAACCATAATCATGTGAATCCCTCTGACTTGTTCCCATGGCTCAGGAAGAACATTATAATATTCTCTGTAATGAAAAAATACAATTTCCGTTTGATTCAATTTGTATATTACGATTATAGAATTTACTATACAGCAGCATTTTAAGTAGTAAATATTATTACCAGCAAAATAAAAACGTAGGTAAGAAGAAAAAATAGCGTACCTAACGACGACGTAACCCAGTAGTAGGGCAGCAACATACTTGTATGAACTTTCTCGGCGTGGGTTTTTAGCACAGAATATTAAACACCAGTAAGTTGATGTAGCAAACACAACGGTATAGATTGTGGTGGACCCAATTACGCTGAATAATCCAGCAATACCACATGAAATTGATGCCAAATGGCATACAGACCGAGACACGGGCACTGAAATTAACATTACAAACTTCTTGAAATCATAAATTTTTCTATTTGTTAACCCTTCCTCTTTGTGCATCATACAAGCAGTTTGCGACCCACTTTGAACATTTTAAATAAACAATAATAGTAATCGATGCTTAAAATGCAGCTTCTTTAATCTCGAAAAACGGTGAAAAAAGCGATGTTCTATATGCTACCAAGTAAAATAAAAACATCAAATAGAGAAATCATTTTTCAGTGTTCAGATTGTTTTATCATGCATAACCCACAAGAGATATTAATTAAGTTTTAGAGTAATTATAATTTAATAAGCATAATAAGAGTTCATGTATAACATGTTCATACGTAATTGAGTAAACAGGCGGAACACCAGGCATATAGATAGAAGCCAAATGACTTGATCCATTGCACTGTAAAAGGTAGGTTCCAGGCATTCTTCATAGATTTCAAAAAATGTGGCGTCTTCTCGAACAGGAGTCAGTTGGTCTTCGTCACCGAATTCTAACATTCCATCTCCATACTCATGTTGATCTTCTGGGTAGTAATCCCATTCATCCACGTATTCCTCCATACCTGTCTACCAATTTTCTGATAGACACTATAAGATATGATAATGAGTTGAACTTTTATTTCTTAATTTTTGAAACTTGAATTTCATATGATTGTTCCGGGTGTCCAATTTATGCCATGTAAAATCGATCTTCATTAAAAGTTATTCATAAATCATAGTAGGTAATCCTGGCAAACCAAAGATTGAGTCCATCCTCAACGGTGCTGGAAATTTTCAAACTTTTTAGCATTTGCAGGTTTGGTCTGAGATTTTCATACGTGCTCTTTTAAACGCATCTTTTATAAACGCACGGTTCCTGAAAATAAAAAAATATGTTACATTATAATATAATGGATGTGTATACTGCTTATAGTTGTTATTCAAAATATTTTTTTACAAATATTGAGTACCTAAATAGCATTTGCATTCTCAATTGAAATAAATGCCAAGTACTGTATTGCATATTGTTTGTCAGAGGGGAGGGTTCTGCAAAAGGGTTATAGAATCATACTTTTCCTCAATATTCGCGTGATTAACTAGCTTATATTTCAATTTTCAAAAATGTG